>JAAHCF010000128.1:0-62692 GCA_038367545.1 Beauveria asiatica | reverse complement strand
TTTTTTTTTAGCCGGCTCCGTCCAAGAATACACTTCCGCTGCTGCATAGACCAATAGTTCGGCCCCCAATGAGGGGATCCCCAACGGTGTCGGGCAGCGAATTTGCAGCAAATTTCACAAGACAGCTCACTTCATTCTACATCCAAAAAGAAAAAAAGAAAAAAAAAAAAGGATAAAAAAATGACACTGATCCAATAGAGGTAGTTTTTCCCTTCCATTTTATTCTCGAGTTGTGGCGCTGGCTGACCGTTTTTGCCCACGGCCCCTCGTAAGACACGATGCAACATGGTGTCGCACCTCAGCTTCCTACCCAGCGCGCGCTGGAATGCGTGGACCTGTAGACCGGCGCCAGTAGACAGCGCGATACGCTACTCAAAATAATCGCAAAAATGCGCTCAACTTAACATTTCCCTTTGGCTCCATCAAAATGCCTTGATACGCCCACATACGCACATTAAAGCACATCAATGTACTTTGGTAGCGCAAGCTTGCTGCGCTGGCTTTTTCGGCCCCACGTATGCAACCAGGCCAAACTGCAGAGATGAGTTGGCATGATGCACCACCAGCTGTCTCTTACGGCCCCGCGGCAAGGGCATGCGCGTGGCTGCGTCCCGCGAATATATGATCCTAGCTTGTCCCTTTTCCTCCCACATCATTGTTTCCTACCTCTCCTTTTGTACCGCGCTGCAGTCAACCACAACCGACCGACGCCGCCCACCATGTTGGCCTCGACACGACCAACTTGACGTCCGACGCCTCGCCTTTGGCTTTACCTCGTTTCAATTTGGAAAAGTTCGTACCGACATGTGCTAAGAGTCGTGTTGTGGCTCGTCATTATTCGTGTCTCGTCTTTTCATCATATGGCCCAATCGCTTGCTACGCCATAAGAGACTTGCAATATAAACAAAAAACCGAAACAAGATGCTGCCTCGCAAAATGCCCAAAGACGTCCCAGATAACATGAAATAGCGCACACCGATGTCGCCCTCGGTTCTGCTTTGCCTTTGTGTCGCTCTGCTTTCTAAACATGAAAAGAAATCACAAGATCCAGTCCTCCGCCGGAATTATTCCAAAAAAAAGAAAAGCACAGGAAATTCCCGCCAGTCAAGTTTCGCCAACAGGCGCCGAGTACAGCCGTCCTCCGCCACAGTCTACCGCCCTGCCCATTTGACGAGAAACTGAACCACGGCGTCTAGGTTTGTCTCTTCCTTGGCACTAATGCCATAGCAGCACACCTCGCGTCCTTGTATCGCCTTGAGGTCGAGGGAGTCAATCAAATCGTCAACCGACATTTTATTTGGAAGATCCGACTTATTGCCCAGCACGAGCAGGGGAATTCCGCCCAGAGAATGGCAGCTCATCAACGAGTGCAGTTCTTCCTTCGCGGCGGGGATCTGTGGCAAGTCGGCAATGTCGACGATGAAGACAATGGCGTTGACGCCACGACAATACCTCTCCCACATTGAACGGAATCGTGGCTGGCCACCAAGATCCCAGCACTTTAATAACACGTGCCCATGCTGCACCTTTTTCAGGTTAAAGCCGACTGTCGGTATCGAACTACGCAAGAATCAGCCAAAGGGTCAAAACAACGGCGGACAAGAAAATTCAGCGGAAAGCAACAAAGCCATGACAGCACGCGTCCCCAAGGTCAGGACGTGCACAAGTTTCATGGCATCATCATGGCCAACGAGGTGGTTGTACATACTCGACAGTGAACTCTCCTCCCTGCAAGGCACAACATGTTAGTCTGGGTCAGCAACAAGACTAGTAGTTGAGACATACGGATAGGACACGAAGGAGCGATGTTTTTCCCGCGTTTTGCAAGCCCACCACGGTGACTTCCATTTCCTGAGCCCTAAATCATGTGCGTCAGCCGGCAGTTTGTGTAGTTGAATCAGTTTGCGCCAAGGGATGGGCGACTGTCGGGGAAGGTGGCGTGTCTCGCGGGCGAGGTCAGGCTCGGAATGGCTGAAAGCCCACCATGGACAGGATGTGGCAGACGGTATCAAGCGCGAGCTTACCAAAATGTGCGCATCAGCCAGTCGTACACCTTTCTGAATAACCCGGTCATATTGGCGGATTGGGCCGGGACGGCAGAGTCCCCAAGCTCGTGATCGATGGGATATGAGTATATGGTACTCGGCTGGGTTCGGACAGATACAAGTCCAGCTTGGATCGACGGAGCACACAGCTCTGCGCGCGATGGCAAGGTGCCCACGATGGTTCGCAGTGAGGCGCAGGGCTCTTCGGGGGTACGCGTGCCGTGGCAGAGTCTATGGCAGTTGGAAGGCGTTGTAACAAGCTGCGTAGCTTGGTTCGATCGGAGGAAGCAAAGTTGTGCACTGGATGCGTCGTTTTTGAATGGCCGTTTGTGGGCTAGACGAATCCGGGGTGGTTTAGTTATGTTGGCCAAGAGATTTAGCCAAGATAGTAACGAGGAAAAGGATCTCTGGCTTCAAATCTGAGACCAGGAATGTGGTCGGACAGAGAGCCACGGGTAGGGAACGAAAGAGGCAGAAAGCAAAAGGGCGATGAGCTGTTAGAGCTTGATGGAGTGGAAGAGAAAGGTGGTTGCAGCCGTGAAGGAAAGCGAGAGTGGCAGCAAAGGGTACTTGACTGGTAGGTAGGTAGGCGAAGGAAGGTTGAGGGCCAAGACACTGAAAAGGTACAGCTGGTGGTTGTATCGTTTATAACCCCACCTGCCGCAGGAGGCAGCTCGTTTAGCGCTGTAAAGGCCCGCTAACTGCTAGCTGCGGCCGCCCTGGTACCCTTATGTGAGGTACCGAAGAAGTTGGCAGGGCTGTGGTGCGGCGCCACAATAAAGTGCAGAGATGTACCTAGGATGCAAATATGTAGAGGTCAAAGGACCAGATCTGAAGTTGAAGTGCTACGACACTGTTTACCTAGGTGCCAGGTGAGTGGAATGACTAATAGCGGTGATTTACTTAGCGCAGCTGTGGTTGCACCCAGTGGCTCTATCAGTGGTGTCAGTGGCTGTAGTGGCGACGGGGCCTCCCGGCCGGGAGTCAATCCGCCGTGGCCGGTCCTGAGTAGGTGGGCGACGGGTGAGTAGATGGCTACCTGCAGTGAATAATCGAGAGATGCTGTTGCTAAAGTATCAAGGTAGTGGGTGGTAACTATGTAGGTAGGTAGGTAGGTAGGTAGATTGTCCTGCAAACCGGTTGGCAGATGGCAGACAAACAGGTGTTTAGCCTGCCATGACTGCCCAGAACAATGTACCCGACAGGGCTAAGATGCTTCAGCCAATGGAGAGCTGCAGCTACCTGACGAGCAGTTGGGCGCCCAGAGAAGTCGAGTGCAATTCCTGCTCAGACTCTTACGAAAAAGGATTCTATGTAATGTTTGTTTTTGTTTTGATAATCACGATATCCATCTTGTGTTTCTCAGCCAGAAACCCCACGTCTGCTGTGGTTGGCTAAAGTTGAGATCTGCCCTCTTTGATGCATTGTAACTACCTAGCCGCTGAACCGTGCAGGCAGGCAGGCAGCAGGTGGCAGGCAAAAAGGCAAGCAGGAACCCCCAAGGAGCACGCACGCCTACTGCAGGCAGACACTCACTTTTTACCGCATTGCAACTGCACGCGCTCAAAAGAGGGAACCCCAAGCCAAGAAAATGCGAGATAAATACTCATCTACCTCTAGCGACATCTCTCAATATCGGGATAGATACCTAGGCCAGCTTAGCATGTCCACGCTGCTACACATCTTTGCTACTACACCACCAACACCATCAAACCACCATCAAGCCACCACCATACACCACCATACACCACCAAACACCACCAAACACCACCAAACCACCAAGCTAGGCACCAACATCGCCGCGCCCGCGCCGACGAGACGTCATACCACAAGCCAGCGTCACCAGACCTTCAACCCCGTCCTCCCATCAATTATCTCCTCTCATTCGCTTCTTTCCTCCCCATTAGTCTAGGCCACCCGGCCGATCCTCAGCATTGCCAGGCCTAATCTCGCCCGTCTTGGACTCTTCCGCAGTTCGCCACATCCCATAGCTGAGCCGAGTCCTGTTTACCCTTCTTTATGGCCTCTTTCTTTCCTTGTTCCGAATCTATTTCCCGCTGCCAAGATGCTCCCTGAATCGCTGACACTGCACAAGTGCTGGAGAAGCTGCAAGAGGTGCATGTTTCTGTGGCTAACGAGTAGTGGCGGCTGCTCTCGAGGCCCTCTCTCATGGCCTTCATGTACCACTGCCCGTGTTGTGCACCATGTCATCCCTCGTCCCGCGCCGTTTCCGCTGCGTTGGATACATGTGCGTGTGACGTGAAATACACTGCTCGTGCTATCGTTTCGAGTACCTTGACTTTGATCGAATCCGAACCCGCGGCTGCTCGCAGCTCTACTCCTACGCCGGTGAGTGACCCGACTCACCGACTCAATGCCATCGTCTCCCTCCGCCTATAATATTGGACGGAGATGGCTCATCAAATCCAAAGACCGCCAAGGGCTTACGGCATGAACCCTTAGGCGGCAACTGACTTGCTCCGCAGCGCAGACGGTTCGCTTGGCCCTAGTCACTGGTCCATCTCTCTCAGCCAGTCTTGGACGAGGAAATCCAAGACACTACCGCACCAACTGCCACAAAGCACTCTACCTTTAACAGTATTTACCGTATTTAACGTATTTACCGGTACCAGCACGCAGCCGTTACGCCCACAACAGTTACCCTGGCCTAGCACCATGCCCTCATCTCAAGGCCGCTACTTCGCGCCGAAGAATGGCGAGGCTTGCATCGTGCAGCGTGCAGCTACAGAGTACAGGCACTTGTGCAGCTTGCAGAAAGCCACGGCTGGAAAAGGCGACCAAGCAAAAAGTCTCTGCCGTTGGCTATTATTCTGCAGTCACTGTGTCTGCCTAATGAGCTGCAATCACGATGAGCCAGTTCATCACTGCACTAGTCATACATGCAACATCATCCAGTGATTAATAACCAATGCTGGGGGCGACGTGGTACTTGGCCGAAATACGAGCTTCCCCTCTCCCGAATCACATCTGTCCATTTGTTTATTTCCCATGGTCATCTGCTACAGCAGGCCATGTGTACTGGTGATGAGAAAATGGATAAACACAACCAGGTCTCATGCTGCAGGCCACATATGCAGGCCGCTGTCCCAAATGCCCCTCCTGCCTCGCCCACGCCCAGTGTGGCTGGAGATCCTTGCTTGCACCATCACCCTCCACCTTCCTACGTGCTGTTTATTACTGGTACGTAAGGGTTCGCATCATCACAGATATGGCCTCAGGAATGGGCCTCGCAAGCCGCTGTTCAATGGACCTCAGCCGCGTTTCCACCAGTCAAATGGCTCCGCTACACGTATAGCGTCGCCGCAGCCTAGCACCGTCGGCTGCGAACCACCGTGTGCCTCAACCAAGTAGATTTGAACAGCGAGATAGAAAGCACTAGCCTTTTGGATTATCCAGAGCCCCAAAGTCGCCACAATAGTTGCACTTCTCATCACCAGGGGCTCCTGATGTGTTTCCGTCTTGACCTTTGCTCGTGCAGAGTATCGGCCACGCCGGCACGCCGGCCAATGGCTAGACTAGGTGGGAGGGGCTGGCTGCAAGGCATCGGCTCTTCTCACCTATGAGAAACAAGACCTTCACCGAAATAAGCACAACTTAATGACTGCCGTGTGTAACCTGCAGAGGCTTTCTGTTGCAACTAGCCGCTCACGGGCTGGCTGGCTGCCCCTTGTTCCTTGTTAATAACACAAGTAAAAAAGCGAACTGTTGCCGCAGCGCTGCAGCTCGGCTGCCCCTCTTTGTTGGGTTCTTCTCCAACTGCACCCCCACTTTCTGACATGGTGGGCCCCGTATCGATAACCACATCCTTATCTCATGTGACTGGATCTTATCGCAGCTTTTTTTTTTCGCTTGTAGTCGCAACGAAGCTCGACTCGACGGAAGGCTGGTCAGAAAGTGCAAACGCAGGTTTTTTCCGATTCACGATTGCTCGACGTCAGCGTTCTGCACCATTCTTTTAGGCTACTGGGAGTGTCAAAATTAGATCAGCACAGTTTCCAGACTTACGCAGTTTTGCGTAGGATAGCACCTTTTATCAGCTGGCGCGGCTGTACGCATCTCAGCGGTCTGCCGCCTTCAACCTTCACAATGACTCCTTCGGCGACACGGACCGATTGGGACCACGAATATAATCTCTTAAGAAGAGAAAATCTATTTCGAAATCCCCCCAAAGATCACACTGCATATCCTGCTCTCCAATTGGCAGTCGACCCTCACATCGAGTCCTTCAACTGTTTATTTCGAGACGATGGCAAGCCCAGCCTGCTCGACCACGCCATGGCCGATATTGGCACCAAAACTTTCTTCGACGGTGACGAGCGCAAGGGGCCTGAAGGCAAGAATAAGCTCAACGTTCGCATAAGAAACGTGATGCTGCAACGACCTCAAGTGCCACCCTCCAACAAGATGGCCAGGAACCGTGAAATCTTCCCTGCCGAGTGCAGAGAACGACATGTCACATATCGAGGACGTCTCGCGGCTACTTTTGAATACAACATTAATGGCGGAGACTCTCATGAATTTGTCCGTGACCTCGGCCAGATTCCCATTATGCTCAAGGTAAGATGAGAGGGAGCCAACCTGATATCACAAGAGCCACTAACACGGCGTAGTCGAACCGCTGTCACCTCGAAAACAATTCGCCGGCACTACTCGTCCAACGCAAAGAAGAGTCTGAAGAGCTGGGGGGGTATTTCGTCGTCAACGGCATTGAAAAGATCATTCGTATGCTCCAGCTCAACAAGCGCAACTTTCCCATGGCCATCCATCGACCCAGTTTCCAGAATCGTGGCCCTGGCTACTCCCCATACGGCATCATTCTCCGCTCCGTCCGCCCCGATGAAACATCGCAAACCAACGTATTGCACTATCTTAACGACGGTAATGTTACGTTTCGTTTCTCATGGCGCAAGAATGAATACCTCGTGCCCGTCATCATGATCATGAAGGCTCTCGTCGAGACCAACGACCGCGAAATCTTTGAGGGCCTGATCGGCCCCATGGGTAGTAAGGCGACCGGAAACACTTTCTTGACCGATCGTGTCGAGCTGCTCTTGCGCACATACAAGACTTATGGCCTCTACAGCAAGTCAGAGACTCGAGCCTACCTCGGCCAAAAGTTCCGGGTCGTTCTCGGCGTTCCAGAAACCATGTCCGATTACGATGTCGGCACCGAGTTTCTACGCAGAATTGCCCTGGTGCACCTTGGCAACGTCAAAGTCACTGAGAAGCAGGATGATGATAAGTTCAAAATGCTACTCTTCATGATCCGCAAGCTCTACGCCCTCGTCGCCGGCGAATGCGCGGTCGACAACCCCGATGCGATTCAAAACCAGGAAATTCTTCTTGGCGGGTTCTTATATGGCCAGATCCTCAAGGAGAGACTGGATGAATTCCTCGGAGTCGGAGTTCGTCTGTCATTACGAGAATACTTTCGCCGACACCCCAGCGTTACGTTTCACTCTGAAGAATTCCGCAAGGAGTTTCCCACAGCCATCTTCCGCAAGGCCAACGAAAACCTGGGTAACTCGATCGAGTACTTCCTTTCCACGGGTAACCTGGTTAGTCCTTCTGGTCTGGACCTTCAGCAGGTTGCTGGTTTCACCGTCGTTGCCGAGAAGCTTAATTTTCTTCGTTTCATTGCCCATTTCCGCATGGTGCATCGTGGTGCCTTTTTTGCACAGCTCAAGACCACAACAGTCCGAAAGCTTCTTCCTGAATCATGGGGCTTCATGTGTCCTGTCCACACTCCCGATGGTGCACCTTGTGGTCTTCTCAATCATTTGGCGCACAAGTGCAAAATCATGACAGATCACCTTGATGTTTCCAAGGTGCCTGGCCTTGTCGCCGAGCTTGGTGCTGTCGATACCTCTACTGCTTCCACGGCCGAGAGCGTTGTCATTATGCTTGACGGCAAGGTCCTTGGCTGGTGCAAGCCTAAGGAGTCTCTGCGCATGGCAGATTGTCTCCGCCACTGGAAGGTCGAGGGGAACCGTGGTGTCCCTCTGCACCTCGAAATTGGATACGTTCCCCCATCCACTGGTGGTTCATACCCTGGTATCTACATGACCTCTACACCCTCTCGCATGATCCGCCCTGTCAAGTACTTGCCTCTGCAAAAAGAGGACATGGTCGGTCCCTACGAGCAGCCTTACATGTCGATTGCTGTCGTGCCCGAGGAAATCGAATCTGGTCTATCGACCCACGTGGAGTTTGATCCTACAAACATTCTCTCCATCTTGGCAAACATGACTCCCTTCTCCGACTTCAATCAGTCTCCGCGTAACATGTATCAGTGCCAGATGGGTAAGCAAACCATGGGTACCCCTGGTACAGCCCTGGTACACCGTACAGACAACAAGTCGTACCGCCTGCAGACAGGCCAGACGCCCATCGTCCGTGCTCCTCTGCACAATGCTTATGGCTTTGACAACTTTCCCAACGGAACCAACGTTATTGTCGCTGTTATTTCGTACACCGGCTACGACATGGACGACGCCATGATTATAAACAAGTCGGCACACGAAAGAGGATTCGGGCATGGAACTGTTTACAAGACAAAGAAGATTTCGCTCAAGGATGACTCAAGAACAAGGGCAAGTAAGAGTGTCACCAAAGCTTTCGGCTTCGCCCCTCACAGTTATGTCAGCGCGTCGTACCAGGGGATGCTGGATGATGATGGTTTGCCGCACGTCGGCCGTCTGGTTCAGGAGGGCGATGTTATCTGCGCTTGGCACACCGTGACGCCCGACTACCGTGGTGACCTCGTCAATCTGGATGGCATTACGCATTACGAGAAGTACAAGGACGGCGAGACTGGCTTCGTCGAGGAAGTTCGACTGATTGGTGCCGAATCCGGCTCCGAGCCTCTCCAGACCATCTCAATCAAGTTCCGGATTCCTCGTGCGCCTCTAATTGGCGATAAATTTTCGTCTCGTCACGGCCAAAAGGGTGTCTGCTCGCAGAAGTGGCCAGCTATTGACATGCCGTTTTCTGAATCGGGCATGCAGCCTGATGTCATCATCAACCCTCACGCCTTCCCGTCTCGAATGACCATTGGCATGTTTGTTGAGTCTCTGGCTGGCAAGGCTGGCGCTCTGCACGGCCTTGCGCAAGACTCGACGCCCTTCAAGTTTAGTGAGCAGCATACGGCGGGCGACTACTTCGGGCACCAGCTGATGAAGGCGGGCTACAACTATCACGGCAACGAGCCCATGTACTCGGGCATTACGGGCGAGGAGCTCGCTGCGGATATCTACATTGGTGTCGTCTACTACCAGCGTCTGCGTCACATGGTCAACGACAAGTTCCAAGTGCGTACGACGGGTCCCATTGTGCCGACGACCGGCCAGCCCATCAAGGGTCGTAAGCGTGGTGGCGGTATTCGTGTAGGTGAAATGGAACGTGATGCGCTGCTGGCGCACGGCACGGCATTTTTACTGCAAGATCGCCTGCTCAACTGCTCCGATTACACAAAGTCGTGGATCTGCCGCCGCTGCGGCTCCTTCTTGTCGGTGCAGCCGACAGTGTCGCAGTTCGCGCCGTCGAGAAAAAAAGCACCGAGCGTGGTGCGCTGCCGCCACTGCGCCGTCCGACTCGACGACGACGGCCTCGACCTGACGGAGATTCAAGGCGAAATATGGGAGGATGGCCAGGGCCACTCGTGGGTCGGTGGCGACCAGACCACACAGGTCGTCGTGCCGGGTGCCCTCAAGTACCTCGACGTTGAGCTGGCCGCCATGGGCGTCAAGCTCAAGTACAGAATCAACCAGGATGATGAGCCACGCAAGGGCGCGCTAAAGCCGCTGCCGCTGACGGCGATCAAAGCATAAGGCAAGGAAAAGTACATATCATATTTGGTCGTTTTGTCGTTATTTGTATGTAGAGCAGATGAGGCACAAGTCACGGGGACGTTTGTATACCTCTGGGGGCGCAATTCTTAGCATAGGTCAGCGGTCCAATTATGGCAAATTACGTATATTTGTTTTTCGACTCTAGCATGTGATGGTGAGGCGAGAAGAAAGTTGACGGGTCACTTTTTGCAGACCGTTGCACAAGGCGGACTGTATGTATACAAGCGAGTGCATGCGAGTGGCTGGGTCATCGCGTTCTCCGAGGCACCACAGGCAAGACGAACCAACGAGCCACGATGGCTGAAGACTTCGCATCCCTACCTCGAATTCGGTCATAGACGCTTGATTTCAGTGCACTGCGTAACCGCGACGCGGCGCAGCGCGAGCGGGATTGCAGAAGAAGAAAAAGTCCGAGATCCGCTGACAGCTGGCAGGCACCAAACACGGGCACTTCTTGCTCGTGGCGCGTTTTGACCGGCTGCCCAACGGCGCGACTTACAACTCCTGCAAAGCAAACAGGAGATCATTCACTTTGGCTCGCGTTTTCTTGTCCTTCATCTTTCTGTTCTTGCCATTTCTCAATTCAATTACGGCCCTCGCTTGGGGATACACAATTCCATCATTTTCTGGTTATCACGAGATACAAACGGCCGCCACCGAATCTTGCCAAGCACTTTGCTCTTCCCTCGATTACGGCTTGGAATATAAAAGGAAGACGGCCTTTCTCTATGCCGTAAACGACACAGCGGAAGACCTTGTTCATTATATGCTGCGTTTGGAACAACCTAATTCATACTCGCATTATCAAGACTGTTTCCTCGACTCACAGAACGCCAACGGGCCGGTATCAGATTATACCCTCCTATTGTTTTCCTTTACAGTTCCTTTGATCTAGAATACCGGTCACTATGATAAACATGTCTTGGGTAGTGCTGCTCGCGCTCATTGGCGTGGCAGCCTCGGCAGCGCAGTCATATGACTACGGCATAGACATGGACCAACTCGTTCGCAGACAAGACCCCTCGGCCAAGGTTATCGTCGGCAGACTGCCTTTGGCTTCTAATGGAAGCACGCCAGTTAGACTTGAGCTTCGCGATATGAGAAAGGACGGATACATGTGGGATTTGTACGTACTGGCGCTGAGCATGTTTCAGTCCGTAAGCCAGGAACAGTCACTATCGTGGTATCGGGTTGCGGGTAAGCCGGCCCATTCATATATTTTTCTCCCATTGACATTTCCAGGTATACACGGCGTTCCCTTCCAGCCGTGGAACGGCGTCCAGCCTGCGCCTGGAGCAAGTCTGTCAGGGTACTGCACTCACAGCTCTGTCTTATTTCCGACGTGGCACCGGCCCTACTTAGCACTCTATGAGGTATGAACGCTTCCATGTAATTTGGGCAAGGCTGACATGATCAGCAACAAATGTTTAAACTGGCAAATGCCATTGCCAGCCTGTTTGCCAACCCGACGGAGCGAAATCTATACCAGCAAGCTGCCTCACGATTCCGAATTCCGTACTGGGATTGGAGTATACCTGCTCCTCCTGGCGAGACACACTTTCCAGACTGCTTCTGGAGCCCGGTGATTTTACAGTATGGGCCAAACGGGGCACAGCACATCCGCAACCCGCTTTATTCCTACGTGTTCCATCCTTTGGACGAAGAGGCCTTTATTTGGAACCCAGTAAGTCGACTGATTTGTGAGGGCTCTGGACATTGCTCTAACTGTTTAGCTTAAACATTGGAACGAGACCAAGCGAGCTCCGAACACAACTGCCAGTGAGACTGCGCCGCCTTCTGAAAATTTCCAGGTCAGCGCTGCGCTGTTATCGAAGCTTCCCGAACTACAGCAGCGTCTCTACATTATATACTCAAACTATCACGAGTACAACGCCTTTAGCAACAAGGCGTGGGCAGCATCTCAAAAGGCGTCAAATCTGGACTCGCTTGAGTCTATTCACGACGTCATCCATTTGTATGGAGGTTTGAAGGGCCACATGACATATGTTCCGCTGTCGTCGTTTGATCCCCTCTTCTTCCTGCATCACACAATGGTAGATCGCCTTGTGTCAATTTGGCAAGTGCTGAATCCGACTGCATGGATTCAGCCTATGGCAAACGGCGAAACTAGCTACACGGCCCCGAAAGGAACTGTGCAAGATTCCACGAGCCCACTTGTTCCATTCTACGATACCCCCGACACCTTTTGGACCTCTGATACATCGCGAACGACCGAGGTGTTTGGATACACCTACGCTGATACACATCCGCACGTTGGAGATAGAGCTGCCCTGCAACAATCTCTGGTGCGCAAAATCAACACCTGGTATGGGGCTTCGAGCCCAGCAGGAATCGCCGCAAAAGATTCCCAACTCCGAGTTGCTGCATTGCAGAGAACGGGGGGGCCTTGGAGTACAAAGGCTTCAAAGGGCAGGCCAAACGTCAAACTCACAGCCGAGGATCCTCCTGTCGACAAGATTGTGAAGGCGGGTAGTTATACGGAGTGGATTGCCAATGTGCAAGTCAACGTCGAGGCCTTGGAAGGGGTGTTTGAGGTTCACTTCTTTGTGGGTAAACCCGCGGATGATTCGGCAGATTGGGCACTGTCGCCAAATCAAATCGGCACTGTATCCATTTTCGCCATGAACCGGTCAACTGGATCGCAGTCAAAGATCTCTGGCACATTACCACTAACGTCGGCACTGATGAAGCTCGTCGCGACAGGGGCGCTGGCGGACTTGGATCCGAGCTCAGTTACGCCTTTTCTCAAGCGCGCATTGGAGGTAAGGGTGCGCAGTCACAATGACAGTGTGATTGAACTGGGCCGTGTCGAAGGGCTTCGTGTCGAAATTACCAGCGCTAGCGTCAAGGTCCCCGAGAGCGAGGCCGAGCTTCCATCCTGGGGCGAGGCTAGGACGGAGTGGACAATATGGCACGATGAAGAATGATGGCGCTTGTACGGCGCTTACAGCAGATGATTTTGGGCGCATACTTTATGCTAGATGTATTATCGCAATTGTAATATGGTGGTAGTTATTGGCGACGCCAGGGTTTGTATTTTCTTGGAGGCATTATTGTATTATTACTAGCCATGTGGTAGTTATGTTTGAGTAATCGTTAAGAGTCTGCCAATGGATGTTTATTCGGTGTAGCTGGTGGTTCATCGGCGTTGCCAGACCCATCTAATCTTGCACACGCTGAATCCTGCTATCTCCCATCCCTATCTTGGTGGCATGTACCGTGAATCGCCTCCGCGAAGGCAGGCGCCATTCTGTTTCTTGAGGGCACGGAGAATGAGGGACGGTCAATAGTCAGAAGCCTTGAGAGGAATATTGGTCCGTGATTTGCTAATGATCCATGTCGCTTACTTGATCAGTATTTGGGCCGCAGATCTACATCGATAGAGTGCTTCATTCCACGCAAAGCTAAGAACGTGGATAATGTCCGACAAATCTATCAAAACACCACTCTTCCAGTTCTTATCTCGTGAAGAAAGTGTAGAGCGGAATCCTGCGTGTCACAGAATCTCCAACACTTGACCCACAGCATCAGGTTCATTCGCGCCATCCTAGACAAACTCCTAGATAAGCGCAATATAATCCTCATCTGATGGCAAATGCCTTTGGATCTTGCCGACTGTCAACGGCGGCGCCCTTGACTCCTTGGGCACGATGCTCCCACCAATCTTGATCCACTCATAACAGCGTACCATCCGCGGAATTGATGACATCAATCTCGTGTCTTTGGTATCTGCATCGGGTGACTCGGCACGCAGGTCCAGGCCTTCACTGTCTCCTCCTTGCATATGTGAGCCATCTTACTGACGGCTGTCAGGTTGCCCGGGCGTCGCTGCAGCAGCAACTTCTTTGCCTCGTCTACGGTGTCTTGATATTTCCTGCATCATATTGCGTAGCCCAATCACTGACAATTTCGACATCATGTCACGGAGATGTGATGGATGATGTATTGTGGAAGAGTGGGTGGCCCACCAAAGGGTTGCCTTTATGTGCCCTGTGTGGTGCCTGCCTGACACAGAGCCTGGATCTATCAGCAGTCTGATTCGGCACGACAATTGGATGTGGGGGTCTAAAAAGAAATGAGGTATGCAAGTCGTCTCGAGGACATTGATACTCATTGATTCATATGGATCTCAAAGTTCACAATGATGTATTCTCTAAGCTAGCTGGCTGTCCGTGTAGGGTGTGGCCCACGCCTGCAGAACCTACGGTATGGGCCTAATCAACAGTTAATCACTGCTTGGCCGGCTACTGATGATTGACTAGCTGTTGATTAACTAAGGCAACTGTTAATTGCGTGGCTGCTGGCTGCCTGACTGTTGATTGACTGACTGTTGATTAACTGACTCTTAATTGACTGGCTCTGGATTGACTGGCTGTTGATTGACTATCTGAAGTATAACCTGTAGTATCTGCAAAGGACCTCCAGCGCATTTGCAATGTTTCAAGTCACTTGTTATTAGCTAATAACAAGCGTTGTTGCACTTGCTCGGCTGAGATGCGTTTGCTCCGATCCTCATCCAGCATCTTTCCCACCAAGGACTCAACATCATCAGCTTCGTTCAGGTTCAGTGTCGCCTTTGCCTGCGCCACTTTTTCTAGCCATTTTCTCATGATAGAGAGCTGTTCGCTGTTCCCGTTATCAATACCTTCTACGTCAAAGCAATCTGCCCGCACAGGCTGGTTTAGTTTCCTTAGCACAATCAGAAGGGTAACCCCCGCAGCCCATACATCCCCGAGATGACCTCTCAGGCGTCCATTAGCATATTCCGGTGGCATATATGGAGGTGTGCCTCCCATCTTTTCGTCCGCGTCCATGGATGCCATCCCAAAGTCGAGCAAGACAGCACCACGCGCGGGAGAGTATGCAATGTTCATAGGCTTTATATCGTTGTGTGTTACACCCTGCTTGTTCAAATAGGCAAGCGCTGCTGTGATATCGCGTAAAATCGTAAGGCTGTGTTGTGCTAAGCTGTATTGCGTTGGTTGGTGTTGCGTCGAAGGCCAGGAATTGATGAATTCGTAGAGAGACGGCGGAAGGTGTTCCAGAAAGATGGTCAACAGCCGGCCATCAGATCCTTTCATCTCCATAATGTTCTTCTAACATCTTGTAAGTGCCTGGTCGGTCACGAGTGATGACATGAACTCACGTGTCGTAGCTTCCTCAATATAGTTATCTCTCGGGTCCAAGTTTTGGCGTGGCTTGGAAGACTTAGTGGATGCTCAGCCCGAGTGACTTTTGCGACAACTTGGCCCGGAATTCTGGTGTGTTTGCATGCAAAGACATTCGTGGCAGGTGTTTGACCGACACCATAGAGGCGAGAAAGCTGGTACTCGGCAGGGTGCCCAGTCGATTCCTCGACAGATACAGTAACTTTTCCCCGCAGGTGCGGGCTTGTCTTGACGATGGCCACCTCTCCATCTCGTAGATGTAGTAGCACATCACTCTCCATCTGAGCAACACGCCTGTCATGGTCATTCAGCGTAGTAAGTCGAGTCACGGGAGCGGCAGCCTCTCGTTGCAACACTGGCGTCATGGATGAAGAGGCTACAGGCCGTTCGAGCATGGGCTGAGCTGCGGGATGCACAGTCTTCAGCCTTTTGTGCAACACGTTGGTTTCTGGCTGATCCGCGTAGGCACGCTTTGCGTGGTCAGTCGTGCGAGCGGTACGGACGACGCAAAAACGGCGTGGGAGGATCAGCACATCAACTAATTGGATTGACTTCATACCAGTGATTCCGGGTATGAGGGACCATATTCTCCACAAACCTGGATCTAGGATCGCGGTGCTACCTGTTTGCAGCCGATGACGATTTGTCCTATCGTATCTGGAGGCATACATCATCAAGTCGGAGAGGTTTTTCAGTACGCAATCGTCCGATGACGGATGATAGAAGATGCGGCCCTCCAAAATTTCGGGATCTTCTTTCGAAGAGTCAGCTTCAGAAAGATACGGAACACGAAAATGAAAATCGACATCTTCTGTGCGCTGTAGCGCGGCAACAATGCTGCGACCGCAGAAATCGCGAAGTCTGACTGAAGTAGAGAACTGTGGCGTTGGACCAGCTCTGCCAATGGAAACAGGACAAACAAAGATGAGTCGAGCTGCGGGCAATTGTACTTCGGAGGCATGCCTCACGGCGTCAACGACGCGATGACGCTCATAGCCTGCCACGACGAGGGCCTTGGTGAGATCGGGAGTGTCCGTTTCGACAGCTGATGCGAGCTTGTCTTGCTGCTTGGCAATTATAGAACTGGGCACCTTTGCTGTGGTTTCTGCGCTAGAATTTCCTTGCTGTACTGTTCCATCTACATCTTGGAGCGTCCGGGCACGATTTACGCGTCGCCGTTCGTCGTCCGAGAGTGGATTGGTCGGTTCAAGAGAGCCGTCAGTGACAGCAGCCGCCTCATTGCGAAGATGACGGCTTGCACAGTTTTCCATTTCCTGCGTTTTTGGCATACTACAAGTTCGACGTTGTCAGTAGAAAAAGGTTGGGCGAAGCACGGCAATCAGAGCACGGCAATCAGGACAAGATTGAAGAGAAGCGCTCATCGCGAGGGACATGAAGCCGGGACATGAAGCCTATCTATAGAAGGCCGCATGTTGTCAAACCGCGACCCGGGTCTCCCAAGGTGGTCGCTACCGACATATCGACTTGGTTGCGCCCACATCGTACGTTATCTCAATGGTGCGGGATCTCTCGTTAGGGTGTACCCGAAACCGCTGTAGCCGCCGACGCTATTTTAATATTATTAGTACCACATGTGTAGGAGTACCTAAATACGTACAACGCATTTGACTACGGATAGTTATCGCGGGACCGGTCAATTGCATAGTCACGTAGTGTTGAGGTGAGTGCTGATTGATTGGCTAGCGTGCGTCCGTGCGTACATTAGTCGATGTACTCCCCGTTCGTACTTTGAAACGCGTTCCCGTTGTCCGATCCTGAAGAGAAAGCACACCAGCACCTACAGAACAGAGCAATAGTCAAATAGTAGAAAATTACTAAATTTTATATTCAAGATAGAGAACATTATTTATCCATCAAATTATAATCGTTTGTCTTTTCTTCGTCGATATATATTTTCTGGAATTAATACATGATTTTAAAAAAGCCAGACTTACTTTGCGGGTTCTCACTGTGTGCCATCCTAGTGTGAACCAGGTACTTGTACCGCCAACGACAGTGGACACCACACGTCGTGTCACCGTCGTCTCCGCCCACCCAGCCCTGGACTGCAGTTCTACTACATTTGCAAGCGTCACCTGGTCCTTTACCTCCATTTCAATGCAAGCATAGCCGCTCGATGATCTCGTACCTACTTGAATAAACCGCATTTCTCTCAGCAAAAACCTCATCGAAAGACCGGACCGTGACCGACAAACAACCATGACATTTCTCTCCGAGCCGCCGTCAGGTTTGCCCTTTCTTGTGAGTCACGAGTGGCGCCAAAAGGCTCCTAAAGGCTGTAGGAACCCCAAGAAGCTTCGAGTTGAGTACTGGGAAAAGTACAACCATGCCCAGATCCCATTACGGAGCACAAAAGATTGGTTCACGCTTGCTCTCAAAGTCGCCGAGGAAGCTAGAACGCCCGAGGAGCTGGAGAGGGGTCTCGAGGCCGAATATTACAACGAGCTCAAGAAGCAGCTCGAGCTTGCCAGGACGATTTGCAAAAAGGGCCGCGATGGCGACTCGTACAATCTACATCGAGCAACGGCCGAAATCCTAGACGAAAAGGCTTTGGCAAGCCTGCTACATCTGTGCTCTTGTCTGCTCTACGGCTGGGCCGAACCTGATCGCTCCAAAAGGGACATTGCAGAAGAGGAAGAAGCATACCACCTGAAGGTCTTGCAAGATCCGTCCCTGCCTCTTCCTTCTCTAACTCAGCATATATCTTTGACCAAGGAAGGCGAGGACGCGGATACAAGCGACAACGCTATCGATACCGACGACTTCGACGAGTTTGGTCCATATGAAGCGCCCTTTATGAGAGATGATTGCTTCGATTCCGATCAGCTGAGAATACCGTATCCTGCATATTCGACAGATGTCGCCGCAGAAAAGAACTCATACGCCGAACCAGCCTTGAGTGCCGGTACTGTCGGTGCCCATGAGCATGCTCAACGAGACACAGCCACGTCAGTTGCCGAATCAGCTCAACCATTAGCGCTGTCAGCATCGACATCATCATCAGAACAGGAGCCATCAAGTATTTGCAATCAATCCATGACGAATAAAACAACCCCGCCATCACCGCCAAGCACAGCATCGCCGCGGTCAGACTCGGGCGCGGGGACAGGTTGCCGTTCCCACAATGAGGAATCACAGCCACGGCATCAGCAGCCAACAAGCCCAGCATCCGTCACCAAACCAGCAGCGACAAAGAAGCGAAAATGCGGCGAATCGGTAGCAATTGCAAATGGCAAAGGCAGTGACCAAACAAATAGTGACTCGAGTCCGACGAAGTCGACGAGGAGGAAAAGGAGCAGGTCAGAAAGCCCTTGCGATGCCGACATTGAGGACCAGCGCTCTTTCAAACGGCGCAGTAAGTTAAGAAAGTAGTTGTCAATTTCTCTCCCTCAAAAAATGGTCCCCCCGCCCGCACCTTGTCTGCTTTGGAAACGTGCAACATGAACCACGCCGACTCTGGCTACAAAGGTAGACGGGGTCAAGTACTGCCTCAGTCTCGGCACTTGTACAAGAAGGAAGCTCTATGTGATTGGATGCGTGTTTTGTGAACTTGATATTTAGAGGCAGGCTTGTCAATGCAGAAAATATCATTGCTAATGGAGGTAAAAAACCATGTGTGCAAAATAATCACCACTCGCCGTCTCGCAAAGTGCGCAAAAGGCGACTTGGAGTTTAATGAAACCAACATCAAAAGCATGAGGATTTCAGCTATAGTCGTGTAGCTTCTTCATTATCAAAATTGCAAATGTGGACTGCACTGGCGGCGAATGCATCACGGAATGTCGTCCGAAAACCCCATCCCTTGGTCTGGGAAACTTGGAGGCCCCCCAAAACTTGCTTATATTTCCTGGCCGCATAGATACTCTTCACCCTCCCTCGACAAGGTATGAGTTGACTTGTGCCAGCAAAGGGCCGGATATTTGTCTGAAAATGGCATGCACTTTGATACGTCTTACACATGCATCGCTCAAA
This sequence comes from Beauveria asiatica, assembly GCA_038367545.1. NCBI lineage: Eukaryota > Fungi > Ascomycota > Sordariomycetes > Hypocreales > Cordycipitaceae > Beauveria > Beauveria asiatica. Next base: position 43,594 of record JAAHCF010000128.1, on the reverse strand, counting down.
GACTTGGGGAATAATCGTTTAATGCATCAGCTCTATATACGTTGGTCGCCCAAAACAAGCACACTGAATCAAGACATCGCAGCAACCAAAATCCTTCAAAGGGAAATGTAGCGGCAAGATAAAGAAAAGTAAAATAGACCCCAACGCCGACGCAATGAATCTGCGCGATCCGTCCTCCTGTATCAGTATATTCAGTTGGTTGCGCAAGCCATGTTTGTTGCCATGGCGTAATTTTTTGGCCCAAGCCGTGAATTTCTAAGGTGAGCTTCCCGTTCCGAGTTTCCGTTTCCATAAACAATTATAAACATGGTGGTGGTATCTGCATTGTACGCAGAAGTGGGCCAGGGGTCCATCTATTTGATGCCAACTCCCTTGGCCACGACTTCGCGGGCATAGAATTCGACCAGCATCGTGGCGTAGCCCTCGAGCTCCTCAACGGGAATAGCCAGTCGAAAGTCGTTGAGAATCAGGAATTGGAGCTCCAGATGGTTTAGTTCGGCAAGCGGCAGGCCACCAACCTGAAAAGTTAGTGACGTAGTCGATCAAAGTCTGGCGTGGGTGCTTGTCATACCTTGGCATATCTCGAATTGGTGTAAAAGACGTCCGAAAAGAATTTGCTCGCGCAAGTGACGCCCGAAATTATGAGCCGGTGAATATTGAAGCTGTCAACAACAAAATACGTAGCCGGACTCGCAGCATGACGCTCCTCTGGCGCAAACGGCTTGGTCCCATCATCTCGCGCCGTTGGTGAGTTAACCATGGCATCGTCCGGGTCGTCGTCGTCGTCATCGGCCAGATCAGAGTCGGTCTCGTCCGAGTTGTCGGCGGTAGACGTGGTGCTGTCACGCATTGTGGTATCGAGCTGCCGCGAGGCAGAGCGCGAGTGGGCAGGATGTGTTTGCGACTGGGAGGCGGCCCGTTGGCGGGCACGCTCCGTCTTGACGACTCTATCGTTGACGCGCTCCGTCATGCGGTCAAAGTACACGAGCAAGCTCAAAAACACTTCATAAGTGGTTGGACAGTACTTATGTATCCTACCAAGGTAGCTGAGAATGGAAATGGCAGGGACATTTTTGCCATGGAAGGCAAGGACAGAGTGGCTGAGGGGGGTCATGTGGGAGCCCGAGGAGTCGTGGTTCTGGTTGGCCTGTTGCTGGTGGGCAACGTTGCGCTGCATGGCATCGTGCTGCAAATCGTTGGTCGTGGTAATTTTGGTAAGTAGGGCGGCGACCATGTCGATGACGTCGTTTATCGGCATTGCACTAATCTCGTACTGGGTCTGGCCGGCCGCGGGGCCGTTGGCAGCAGCACCGAGAATGCCCTCTTGGACAAGAGTAGTAATGTGAGTTAGATCACGGATGTGGACAATAGTCTGCGCAGTAGGAGCATCGACGGGCGGCGCCAGAGGGCCAGCCGAGGAGGTTGCGGCAGATGTGGCATGGATGCGATAGTCGTCCGAGGGCGGTGAGGGCTGCTGCTGTCGGGAGTCGGGGGCTGGCGCGGAAGGATGGAAGTGAGTCGCAGAGACGTTATCTCTCTTGATGGCATCCATAGACGCAAAATTCGCATCATCTACCGGAGGTGGCGGCGGAACGACAGCGGCGGGGGACGAGGACGGCGGAGGGGAAGGAAAGGTGGCAGGGCCAGCGCGAGAGGAAGGAAGAAATTGGCTGCTGCGGGCCGCAGAGGCGGGAGACGTGAGTGCCTTGGGGGCGCGATGCGAGGCAGCCGAGTCTCTGCGAGACGACGAGGACGAGGGCGAGTGGTGCGGCAGGGCGGCAGCGTTGGTGGAATGAGACGTCGACCGCTGTCGCGCGCGGCTGGGCGACTGTTGGTAGTGAGGAGGTTCGTGGGAGCGGGGCGACTTGCGTTGCAGCGACGAGGAGCTTGTAATCATGGTATGGAATCGTGAAAGATCGGTTACGAAGTCGCCAATTACTGCTGCCATTTCATCGTCATGCGAGCGCTGGGAGGGTGTGTGATTTTTTTTTTCTCTTCTCGGTGAACGAGAGAGGGGAGAGGGGCCCAACGTGCGTGGTTGCCCTGCGAGTCTCTGGTGCGAGGCGGGGGGCGACGAACCAGGGCGGAGGAAGCGGGACAAGCTGATTGCGTCTGAAGAAAAAGACGCAGAAGAAATGAAAATGCGAGATTAGCGGATAATCTTGATTCGGGAAAACAGATGGGTAGAAGCAGAATAAAACAAATGCGACGCCAAGAACAAAGAGACGGGGAAGAATTGAAGAGGTAGATGAAGTGGCGCAGGAGTGGTGGCGGGAGGAAGAGGAAGCAGGATTTTGCTACGAGGTAGCCAAGGCACGAAGAGGGGGGATGTTCTTTGCCCAGTCTTTCGTCAGGGGCCTTGTTGTTGGGCTAACGACAGGGAATGCAGAGCTTGTAGGGGTTGTGGCGGCCTGTCGGTGGCGGTTCCGGGTATGGTTTCAGCGCATTACAGCGGGCTGCAGATCTCCAAGCCACTGTAAGAGTCGCTTAAAAGAGGCTCAAAGTACCCTGAAGAACTGCTGAAGAGCTGCCGAATAACCACTAAAGAACCACTGGAGAACCGTTGACTAAATTATGGTGCAGCGCCATCGCTGCTTGCGGTGGGCGACAATGAACCGGAACGGCCAGCCCGAGCCAATCTCGACGAATCTCGCACAGTCAATTCGAATTAAAAAAGAGGAGCCGGCTCTCGGCCGAGGGCGAATAGAGTTCAATGTATTGGCGATTCCAAGACGCCACGTCGTCTCTCAGATATCACCGTGGCTGTCGTTGAGCGACGATGCTCGTCTCCTGGATATGACCCATGACGCCAGTCGTTGTTTTCTTCGATTTCATCCGTCGCCAGACGCACATGAGCGCTCGCGATGCGTGCCCGCAGATGTGTTGCCTTGCCACCCCCTCGAGTAACGCCGCGGTGCTGGTATACACACGACGTGACACGGCAGGCGCGGACGACTGTTGCACAGTGCCAAGGAGCAGAACGATGTGTGTGTGTGTGTGTGCGTGTGTGTGTGCGTGTATGGTATGCGTGTTCATTGCCAGACACGCCACCTAACGTGGAGTCGCCCTCGACCGCAGCGTCACGTCACCCTCTGTAGGCGTGTAGCCGCGCACGTGGAAGCATCACTGCTGTGTACGGGGGAGGGGGTTTATGTCGGGGACCAACTCTTCGAGCATTACGGAATTGTCTTGGGAACAAATGGGAAATGAGATTTGCCCACGTCCATGCAAAAAAGAAGGAAAGACCAGACAAGAAAAGAGACTCACCAGGTTGAGTTGATGCTTGCCGGGTGATGGATAGTCGCAGTAGAACCACGACCAATGTTTCCTTCTTTTTTCTTTTCGGACGGCGCGATTGGTTGCAAGCTCCGAAACGTGACGAGTCGTCGTCGGAGGCGTATGTCTGAAATAACCGTTTATGATGTCGTATCTGTCGTAGATGGTTGCATCGACCAAGAACTTATCGCAGTAGCGTCGTAATTGACAAACGGGCAAGAAATGTTGCCGCTGCGTGTCCCCTGATTTTCCGTTCTGTTTGATTTGATCTTTTCGTATCTGACAAACGGGCAAAGAAATGTTGTCGCTGCGTGTCCCCTGATTTCCGTTCTGTTTTGATTTGATCCTTTTTTTTTTCTTTTTTGCTTCGAGACCGGGGATGTCTCTAAAGTCAAGACAATCGTCGCGTAAATTCACTGGATTCGTCCCGGGGCTGTAAACGAGCTGCAGGACAATGGCTTGCGGAATGGCGGCAGATGAACAATCAGCCAGCCTTTTGCCACAGCTGAGGACATAAAATGCCGCAAGAAATCTGGAGAATTTCTAGAAAGTATTCGCTTGTTCTCTTCCTTGTTTGGAGAATGATTTCTCGTCGTGGGTATTGATAGCTGACTCGGCTGTAGATGCTGCTTTGTGTATTGTAGCGGTCTGCGACTCGGTTGTGGAGAGGGCCGCGGGGAACGGGTATTGTACTGATAAGGGAGGAGAACAGTCTGTCCTTGGCTGCTTTTGTTGCGCTGTATTTTTTATCCTTCAATGCTCCGGAATCTCTTTCACCGAGAAATCACAAATCATAAGTAGAGGGAGAAAAGGAAAAAGCCAAGATGCGTCTGGCAGTAATGCCCATTTGTAGGGCGGCGGCCCGGTGTCGTCGGCGAGTTCTTTGGTTGGCGCTATCAAACAGCTGGCTTGCTCAACGTGGGTGTCTATCCGTGCTGTTGTTGGCTCTTTCCAGACGGGCAGAACAGCAACGAGCAACTCGAGCAACTCGAGCACCTAAAAAAAATATTTGCGCGCTGTGTGTGTGGACGTGAAGTGTATCAGGGGTGTTGAAGATACAAAATAAAAAATTAAAGCTTGCCGTCGGAGAGAATGGCATCACCCATGCCAGTTGATGTAAGCAAGATAGTTGTCCTCCAGGATATGCTGGCCGGTTTTGTTGAATGATCTTTCCAGAGCTAGCGCAGGATCTTGGACATGAATAATATATTTTCCCGTGAATTCTCCTTTACAGTGCTTACCAGCACATTCCCAGATCCATGGATATACATATGCATGGCCAGCCGCGCCAAACCATATCTTCGTCTTGCTGCACGTGGGCCCAGCGGCCATCCACTGTGGGGTAGACGTCACCCGCTGATCTCTCAACGACACACGAGTCTCTCACGAGCCACGACAATGCCTCCCTTGTCCGTTATTGACCGACTTGTTCCATTTACTCCGTACTCTGTATGACGTACCTGGAACTATTTTCTTTTTTCCTTTCTCTTCTTCGCTTTCATTTCAGAAGCTTTAATGTCTCGGGGAATAGTCTTCTTCTCCTTCCGGTTCCTGATTCCTCGACAAGCTGTCTTGGCAGGAGATCAAGTCATCCGGCTCAGCACTGCACAAAACTCTCGCCCGCTTTTCGTTGCTGCACCCCGTGCCCTGCCTACCAACATCTTTATTGGTCCAAATGCAGCAATTTATTACATCATCTGCGACCAGGCTCCTGGGCAACCAAGCCATCGGTCAAGCAGCTGCGGCGCACGCCATTGAATATCCCATCCGCCGTCCGCCACTTCTGCCGTATGCTACTACAATCGCCTGCATCAGACGGCAGCCACAATACGGATACATTGATCCCAGGTTATGAAATGCCCATCCACCAAGATATCTTGTATGCGTCTTTAAAACCGCGCCTCAAACTGTGTGGCCCTCGTGGCCACTCGCGGATACACGTCCCGAGCCAAACACACATGTCAAGCACAACAAATAACGCATAGCTACAATATTCTCCTCGTGAAGTAGGCATACTCTCTTTCAATGTAGCCTTGTTTACCCCATGCCATCTGTATCTCTATTTCAAGCGTACTGGACGAGCATCTTCTTCGCAGCCGTCGCGCATAACACGATGCTCGGGCCGTCCCGTAGCTCTTCCTCCTTTGCCCGAGGCGGCACGTAAATAGATGACCAGCCATATGGCCTACACTTCTTCCAACGTCATAGCCATTTGTGCTATCCATTATCCCACTTCACCACACTTGCACAATTGCACCCTTACGCGCTTCTCGGCCGAAATTTGATTCTTTGTTTGCTTTCAAGACCAAGCTGGTACTATATTGTACAGGCATCTCCGTGCTTGCGCGCCCTCGCCCCCTCATATCATCTAATCGTGACGCACAGTATAGTCCGTATCGGGCAGGTAGAGGTGGCGGTCCGCGCCCTTGGCCGTCAACACCACCATGCGAATCACGCCGCCCGAGCTGCCGTCCCACTTGATGGCCTCGCGCAACGCACCCTTGACAAAGCTGACCGCCTCGGCCTCCTCCATGCCCTCTTTCCAGTTGGCGTCGCAGTAACCGTAGATGTATGTCGATCCCGACCCGCCAATTGCGTATGCTTGCTTGTGCAGCGATCCGCCCAGCGGGATCGAGTAGACTTGGCCGCCGAACCGCTCGTCCCAGCCTGCAATGATTAAGCCGGCTCTGTGTACCCAGTCAGTACTCCTCCTACTCCCTTTCAAGTGCGCTCGTAGCTCAATCTCGACTTACGATAGGCGATCCTTGTTGGCGTAGCAGAGTTCTTGGAAAATGGACGCCGCGGTTTGCGTCATCGGCGGCTTGCCGCTCTGCATCGCAAACAGGCCCAGCTGGTATTGCACAATGTCCGCGACTGCCTGTGTGTCGGCCGCCGAGCCCGACCGGCAGCACCAGATGGTGTCGTGTACTCTGGTAAGCTTATCCGTTACTCGGTTGGCAATGTACGCGCCCGTCGTAGTTCTTGAGTCGGCGCCTGTTCAATCGTTAGCTGAGCTGTTCCCTCTACTTATCAGGGGCCAGTTCTGTGCATACCGAGAATAACTCCGTCCTTGAATGTAACCGCCATACTACCCTCCCGTTAGCATCCAGCCAGCGACGCCGCAGTTCGTGACCGATACGTACATTGAGGTACCCAGGCTACGACGGATTAGCTTCAACCATAATTTCCCATCGTCGCATGCGCAAACTCACTTGACCTCGCCCTTTTTCAGGTGCTCCATATCGACGTGGATGCCATCTGCGCGACTGTCAGTTATGTTGTCACGGACGGCGGCCGATCACGGCAAACGAACCCTCGGACAGCACTCCCTTGTGGCCAAACTCCATAGTGTCGGTATATATAACAGTGATGTGAGGGTATGGGTTTCGGATTCAGTATAACAGAGCACACTCGGATTCGTCGTTGACTAATTGTGATGTGAGCGATGCTTCCAGTCGAATGGGTCGGAGCTCTCAGCCTAGCTCAGGCAGCTTCGGACGCGCAGCCGCAACGTCGTCAGAGCTACCTGGTAAAGTCACGTGAAGTATCACGTGTATCTCTCCAACCATTATACAGCCAACGGCAAAGGCTGAAGCAGTTCTCTCATGTTTTCATTCAATTGTCTGCCTTTTAATTTTTTGTATTCTTCACATTCATCTGCCAACTATCATTACATTTGATGGGATGCATGGCTAGTTGAGATATATCGATGCTTGAGTATATGTACTATAAATTTGTATACTCGGTGATTCATAACGTCGCTTTGCTGTTTTCCAAAAAGAAAGGAAAACCCCTTAGAAAATGATGCCGCCTAAAAGTACAACTCTGTTTCATCCACTGTGGGAAAAATGATGCGTTACTCTTTCTTCTCATCCTTTTTGTCCTCCTTCTTTTCCCCGGCGGCCGCATCGGCGCCCTCCTCTTTACTCTCCTTGCTCTTCTTGTCGTCGTCTTCGGCGCAGCCGCAGTCGTAAAAGTCGCCAATGGCGTTGCAGTCAAACGCCGGCTTCTCCAGACGCTCGTTGACGAGGTTGTGCGCGAAGCAGAGCCAGCCGGCGGCCGCGCTGCGCGAGCCGGCCTGCGGCGGATACTTGGCGAGGATGCGGCGAAAGTGCTGCGCGCAGTCGCCGCAGGGGTACAGACGCGCAAACAGTTCTATAAACGACTTGAATGTCGTCTGCTCGTCCTTGGTCGGCTTATCGGGGAAGCGGGCAGCCATGGTGTGCAGGAACCGCCACGTCGCACGTCCAAGCTCGGCTCTGCGGGGATGGATGTCAGTTAAAAGCTGGTTGCACGAAGGGGAGAAGGGCCAAAGGGCCATTTGTGCGTACTTTAGTGTCGCATTCTCTAGCTTGGGCGCTATCGAGAGATCGTCGAGCGACGGCATCGAGTCGACGTCTATGCTAAAGCCGCCCGTCGACGGCGTTGCAGACGGCGCGGCGCCATCCTTAATGGGCGACACCGCATCATGGCCGCTGTCGCTGTCGGTCGACTCGGGCTGCAGCGGCTGCTGTTTAAGAGGATTGCTGGCGCCGACAAACGAAGCGGCGCGATCGCGTGCCGCGGCCGGCGCAGAGGTGAAGAAGTATGATACGCTGAGGAACAGAAAGATGATGAGGAGAAGTGATACCGTAAGGTGCTGGCGACGCGCCATCTCGACCAGCGTGATGGAGTTTGGAACAAGAGGGCGATGGTGGTGCAAATGAGTGAGGTGGTTTTTTCTAGGATAACGAATAGAGTTTCAAGAACACATGGCACCATCATGAGCATTGCGGCGCCGCCACTGCGGAGCAAAGGGAGACGAGGTGGGCCGCTAGCGCTGCACAGATCGGTCTGTGGCCCAGCATACATAGGTACCAACGATCCGAAAATGGATACAGAGAGGGAGGTCGACTTATTAATGGAAGCAGATGCTTTTCTGCAAGTCTGCATCAGATTCCTTGTTCATGTTTTTACTTCAGGAAGCCTCACGTTGTGGAACGGTGCCAGAGCTTACCTACCTGAACCCTGCATGCACGCTGGAGCACGCTATTTTTAGACTGACACTGAAGTAGAGACTTGCAAAGTCGGTCAAACCCAATCACAATATGATGGGCAAGATACAAATCGCAAGTCTCTCTAGCCTGGTCTCCGTTTTCATAAACGACGCGGGTTGGGAGTCTTGGCCGTCGCTGGTTTCTAGAATGCGCCTTTTCAACACACAGCTCCCTACTCTTTTATGCACCACGCCGTACAAACCCCAGTCATGGCCATGTCCGGTCAAGTATCTAGAAAATCGCCTTCTATATCCATTTTCGATACTCAAATATGCTTACCAGTGCCGCACTGGCCTCACAAGTCATTGCTCTTGCAGTGCATCACCGCTCTCGCAGCGCCGTGACTTACACCGACACCTTTTTGACGGGCGTCGCCCCAAGAAATACTGGCAGATGCTACTCGCGCGGAAGTGTACCTCAGCGTCGATCCGAGAATGGTGTGTCTGCCGAGAGTAACGCTTATAGAGAGGTATATTTTTAAGCGCCGCATGCTGGCGCTGACGACATTCGTGAGGGGACGTACGGCGGACGATAACGTAAAATGTGCTAAATAGGATTTTTAGAAAAAAAATAGTAAACTTATTTACTTATTCTTATTAAGTATACTTTTAAGTATATTTAAAAGAAGTTTATTTAAACTATATTATAATTAACTAAATACTAAAAATATTTTTATTTTTAATAAATAAATATTTTATTAACTTTATTTATTTTTAATATAATAAATAATATAATTTATAAATAATTTTAACCTTATATAATAAGTTTTTATAAAAATAAACTAATATTATTATAATTATATTTAAGAAATATAAAGTAATTATTCTTAATAATAAATAATTAAGTTAAATACTAATTTATATTAAAAAAAAACTTAATATTATAATTAGACTTAATATATATATAAAATATTAATATTATTTTAATATACTTTTATAATTAAATAAATTATATATTTTATAAAAAATATTAAAAATAAAATAATATTTTTTAAAACTATATTTATATATTATTTATAATAAATAATATTTATATAAATTATAGCTACTTATTTAAAGTATTAACTTATAAATATTATTATAAGTATAAAAATATTATTAAAAGAAATAAGTAAAATCTTAACTAGTAATTATAAATATTTATTAGAATTTAAATATATAAATTATTAAGATAATTTTAATTAAATAATAATAAGTAATTAAAGAGTTTTTTATATATTAAATAAAGTAAATAGTTATATTAATATTAGACCTATTAGTTATCTAATCTAATATCTAAGATAATAGTATAGACTAGTAGTTTATTAGTATTAATAAACTCTTTATTTAAAACTATATTAGTAGTTAATAAGATTATTAAACTATATATACTAGAACTAATAAAACTATAAAGAATAATAATATATTAATTAATACGCTTTAGTTATTTAAATTTATAAATAACTTTTATAATTATATATATAATATATACTTATTAAAAGAAGTAATAAGAGTTATATTAGTAATAATATAATAAGTATTTTTATATTAAAAAAAAAGTAATATTCTTATTATTATAAAAACTAATCTTAATATTTAATTTATAATATTAAATTAATCTTTAAACTAATAAAAATAATAAAAATAATAAAAATAATTTTATTAAAAATAGCTTATTAAGTATTAAAATAAAAAGAAATATCTTATAAATAAGTTAATTAAATTAAAAATAAGAATAATAAAGTTAATATAACCTTTTAATTTTAAAGAAGTTATAATTATAAAAAAGATTAAATTAAAAGTAAATTATTAATATAAGAATTTCTTATAAAACTATAAAATTTAAAGCTAATTTTAGTTTTTAAAATATTAAATTTAATTCTTTTTATATATTATATTTAATAAAAGAATTTATTTACTTAGTTAAATATAATAATAGCTTATTCTTAATCTATAGTTAGTCTATTTCTTAAATAATAAGTTAGGTTAAAATATTATAAAGTAATAATAAATAATATTTATTATATAAAGAATTATTAAGAGTAAAACTCTTAAAACTAATTACTTAGTATTACTTAAATTAATTAGTAAAGATCTAGACTATTTAGCTATAAAAATACCTTCCCCTTAAGTATTTATTTATCTTTTTATTATAGCTCTTAGATTAAAAGGCTTAACCTTTAATCTCTTAAATCCTATTCTTATATTAATAGCTTAATAGCTTAAGTCCTTAGTCTTAAGGAGATTATATAACCTCTTATCTTTTTTAAGCGCTAGTATATTAAACCCTAGTCTACCTTACTTAGCCTTATATATATACTATAGTATTTATAATATAATACTCCTCCCCTAATAGTCTTATCCTTAAGGCCTTTAAAATAGGTTATCTAGGTAGTAGGTAATTTTCTTTTTTATATTATTATAGTTTATTATATTTATTAATTATATTACTAAGTAAAGATTAAAACTATATTCTTAAAAGTTTAAGTAATATAAGGCTTTATTATATTTTATTCTTTCTAACCTATAAGCTATAAAAAAAGGCCCTTATTTTTATTATTAAAAGAAAGGTATTACTTCTTACTAACTTTTATCTTCTAATTCTTTTTACTATACTTAATATATAATAGATTATTAATCTTATTATAATATATAAGATATTTTATTAGCCTAGCTTTATTAAATAACTAATTATTATATATATTTTAAGTAAGAGTTTAAAATAGCTAAAGAGGAATATTATATAATAAATATTAAGATTAAATATTTTTAAAAATAAAAGAAATTATAGTTTAAAAAAATAATATATATAGTTATATATAATATTAATAATATTAAAGAACTAGAGTATATAAAATAAAAGGAAGTAAAGTAGCTTTAGAAGGTTATAAGGATCCTTCTTACTCCTTTTAAAGATCTAGATCTTACTCTAGTTTATTTTTTAGATACTAAGTTTAGTATTAAGTTATTAAATAGTACTTATATAATTAATTAAGATATATTCTTTAAAAATAGAACTATTTAAGTAAAATTAAATAATTTATAAGATTCTTAACTAATTCCTAGGTATTCTTAGAGTTTAGATATCTTTTTTATTTAATAAGATAATAATAATTTTTAATATTTTCCTTTATTTTAAATATCCTTTTAACTTTATATTTATTAGTATCTTTAACTATAATTCTTATAGTAAGTATAAAATTATCTAGTACTTTCTTAAGTAGTAATATATAAAATATTAGGTAAATCTTTATTTTATCTAGTAATAATAGTTTATAATTAGTATTTAATATTTTTTATTTAATAAAGAATAGTCTAATTTTCTTTTAGTTAAGTTTATTACTAGGTTACTTTATTTTAATATTTTTATAAATAAAGTAAACTTTATATCTCTCCTTTAGGATTAGTACTAATAATCTCTTTTTATCTATATAATATTTTATTTAGTTCTATAAGAATATTTATTCTTATTATAAATATTTTTATACTTCTATAATTATTTCTATATATATAGTTATTACTAGTATAACTACTTTATATATTATATATATTTTAATAATAGAGTTAAATTTATAATTTACTATAAAGGGTAAGATTTTTATATTATTAATCTTAAAGCTATTATAAGCCTATTATATAAGTAATAGCTACTCTACCTAATTATCTTATTAGTAGTTAATATAACTTTATAAGTATTATTCTAATATTTAGTTTAGAATCTCTATCTAATTATCTAATTATAAGTAAAATACTATAAATAAGCCTTACTTAATCTTTATAGTTTTTATTAGGTATTTTTAAAAGTTAGATATAAATAACTTATTATAATCTACTATAAGTTTCTTTAGTAATCTATATTATATAATAATAGTCTTAAAGAATATATATACTAAGTCTTTAGTATTACTTAATTCTATATAAGGAATATAGTAGGTATACTTTATAAGTTTATTAATAATAATTAAGATATTATTATATATTACTCTTATTATAGGTTCTTTTAACTTTAGTAGTTTAATAATAAAGTCTATAATAACTATTTACTATACTTACTTAGATAATAATATTAGTTATAGTTCTTTATAAGGTATATATTATAATACTTTTACCTTTTTATATATATTATATTTACTTATAATATACTATACTATCTTCTTACTTTTTAAGAAGTTATATAATCTTCTTAATCTACTAATTATTTTTACTATACCTTAATATCTATATAAAGGGTATATATATATTTCTTTAATAAGTTATTCTTATAATATTTTTAGAATATACTATTACCTATTATAGAGATAGTTATCTCCTTTTTTTTATATAAACGGTTTTATCTACTAATTATTTATATTATATTAGTCCTCTCTTATTTATACTATAATTCTTTATATTTATAAATTATCTAGCTTAGCTTACTATATTATATTAACTTCTTAGGTGCCTAATATAAGGTTCTTATCCTTAGTTATATATAATAAGGGTATATTATCTACTTATTCTTCTAATTTTAAATCCTCTCTTTAGCTAAGCGTATCTACTCTTTTATTTTTAGATCCTTTATAGTATATAATCTTAAAGTTATAATCTATAAGGGTTTTATACTATCTAATCTACTATTTATTTAAATCCTTTATAGTTATAAAGGAGGTTAGGTTTTTATAGTTAATATAGACCTTAACCTTATAATTTACTCCTTTTAAATAGTATTTTTATTCTTTAAAGGCTTTAATAATAGTTATAAGTTCTTTATTATATATATTATAATTTAATTCTAGTCTATAATATTTCTTTAAGAAGAAGGTAACTAAATATAATTATCTTTTATTATCCTATTATCTAAGCTACCCTCTAAGTATATAATCTAAGGCATTAGTTTTAACTTTAAATAGTTTATTAGAATTAGTTATAAGTAAAACTAGTTTATTTAGGATTCTTTTTTTTAAGGTTTATAAGGTATTAGCTTCCTTTTTTATCTATTAGAATTTATTATCCTTTTTAATAAGGTTAATAAGAGGAATTATAATTTCTTTAAATCTATAAATAAAGTATTAATAAAAGTTTATAAATCTAAGGAATCCCTTAACCTTTCTAATATTAGTTAGTATAAGCTAGTTCTAAATATCTTTAATCTTAGATAAACTTATCCTAATTTATCCTAATATAATCTTATATCCTAGGAATTTAACTTTATATTAGTAGAACTAACTCTTAGTCCCTTTAACTAGGAGGTTATTACTTTATAGTATCTATAGTACCTTATATATATATTTCTTATATTCTTTAAGTATATTAGAATAAATAAGGATATTATTAAGGTAAATAATAATAAACTTATTAAGTTATTTTTATAGAATACTATTAATTATAGTTTAGAATATTATTAGTATATTAGTAAGGCTAAATAGTATTATAAGATACTTAAAATATCCTCTTATAGTTTAAAAGGTAGTTTTCTACTTATAACCTTTAACTATATAAATTAGATTATAAGCTTCTTTAAGGTTAAGGGTAATAAACTATTTAGCTTTCTTAAGCTTATCTTATATTTTTATAATAAATAATAATAAGTATTAATTCTTAATTATAATCTTATTTAATTATTAATAATTAATATATAATTATAGTTTCTTATTTTTCTTTAGTACTTATAAGATTAGATATCTTACTAAGGACTCTAATAGTTATATATATCTCTTTTATATTATTTCCTCTAAATACTCCTTAAGTACTTTATTTTACTTAGGGTTCTAAAAATAAATCTTATTAAATATTAGTTTAGTACTAAGCTAGAGCTTAATCTTATAGTTCTAGTATAAATATTCTAATAGTCTTATTTCTAGCTTTTTACTAAATAACTTATTATACTTTAAGTATTCTTTAAGAATCTTTATTATACTAGCTTTTAATTCTTAAGTAATTATATATATTCCTTAAGATTAGTTTTAATTTAATTAAGGTACCTTTCTCTTTTAGTTACTCTTATTATTATAATTATATCTTAATATATCTTATTAAAATTAGCCTATTTTCTAATTAACTTTAGGATTACTTACCTATAACTAAGGTAACCCTAATATAATATTATATTTTAAAATTATTATAATATTTAAAAATAATATATAGTTTATACTAAAAATAAAGATAAGAAGTTATATAGTTTCCTAATTTATTATACCTTAATTATACTAAATATTATTTCCTTTTATATTTATAAGTTAGTAAAGCTTATTTTTCTTTTTCTAAGGTAGTTATAATCTATTAATAAGATTTAGTAAGATATAATTTCTTAATACTCTACTATTAAGTATTACTTTAACTTTTATTCTTTTAATAAGAATATTAAAGATAAGGTATTTATTACTATTAATATTTATAATATATAAAGACCTATTAGATCTCTATTAAAGAGTTAGTCTTATTAGTAATAATAACTATTATTTCTTAACTTCTTTTCTTATTTCTTTTATTCTCTTTATTCTTTTTTTCTTTATTATTATTAACTTTATATTAATATATTAAAGCTTTCTTAGTAATTACTTAATCTACTTACTATATTAATTAAGTTTAGGCTATATAAACTACTTATAAGTATACTATTTTCTTTATTCTTATATCTTAATAATATAATATAAATAGTATATATATTTTTATCTTTAATATAGTAATCCCCTTTAAGGTTCTTTATAAGAGAGATAAAGTCTCCTCTTCTTTCTTTAATTTTTTAGTATTAAAGTTTATATTTATTAAAGATTTTATTTTATAGGTTATAACTTAGAAATATTTAATATTCTAGTTTCTTCTAGAGGTAATATCTATAACTATTAAAAGGGTAAGAAGCCTATAAGAGTATTATATAATCTCTATATATAGGGCTAAGCTCTATAATTCTTAGATTTTCCTAAGCCTACGTTTCTTTATTATTTAGTAGTACTATTAGTATAGTAGGGTCTAAAATATCTATCTTATAGATAACTACTATATTAAGTTCTTTATTCTTAAAATAAGATTATTTATTAATTATATAGTTACTTATTAGTCTTAGTAGTATTATTAGTGCCTAAGTAAATACTTTTCTTATATCTAAATAAGTAATCCTAAAGTCCCTCCTCTTATTTAGAGGTATCTTTAAGACTATATTAGTATTTACCTTAATTTCTAACCTAGTTATTTTAAAATCTTCTTCTTCTTTAGAGATTAGCTAAGTCCTAAAATCCTAATCTTTATTAGATATAGGTTTATTATAATTTATAAACCTATTAGTATCTAAGAAGTATTCTTTACTATTAGTTATACTAATATTTTAAATAAGTAAGTCCTTATAGTAGGCTATACTAATTCCTTTTTCTTTAGTAACTAGCTTTTACTATTTCTTTAGTATCTAGTACTTATTTATAAAGTATCTAGTCTTTCTATAGTTATAGTATTTCTTTCCTTTCTCTTTTCTAATAGTATTAAGTTCTATTAGTCTTAAATAAGTTCTATATACTATAAATCTATTTTAGTATCTTCTAATATTTACTTAATAATATTATAAAGGGTTATTTTAATAGCTTATTCTCTTTTTATTATATTTAAGTTTTCTAGTATAAAGATAATTATTAATCTTAATAACTTTTTTAATAAAATAATTAAAGTTATTAAGTTAATCTTCTTTTATAATCTTATTTTTTATATCTTTTTTAAGTTTATTATAAAAAAGTTCTATTTAATTATTATTATCTTAATTAATAAGAGTAATAATATATCTAAACTCTTATATATAATACTAAGTAAACCTAGTTTACTTTAGTACTTTAAGCTTTTATATAGTAATTTAAATCTTATTAAGGTCTTTAAAAGTAGTTTTAAGTAACTCTTTAAAGTTATTATAGTTATTAAAAATTTAAGTAGTTTTTATCTTAGGTTCTTTATTATTAAGATAGTCCTTAAGAGTTAGTTCTTATTATTTTATTACTTTACTAGTAAAAAGGTTTTTAATATAAAGAATCTTTAAGGGTTCTCTATTAATAATAGTATTAACCTTTAAATAGGCTTTAGCCTAAGTAAAGAAAATATAAATACTTCCCTTAGTTTTATTAAATATCTTAGGCTTTAAGAATTTAAGTATAGTATATATAGCTCCTCCTTTTAGGTTTACTTAAAATACCTAAACTTATATAGTTAAGACTATAATTTACTAATATATTTACTATACTATTTATATAAGGTTAGTAGTATTTTTACTTATAATAAATATTATAAAAGATTAACTACTTAAGTTTTAAAGATAACTTATTAAATAAGACTAATTAAAATATAATAATAGCTTATTCTTAATCTATAGTTAATTTATTTTTTAGATAATAAGTTAGGTTAAAGTATTATAAGATAATAGTAAATAATATTTATTATATAAGGAATTATTAAAAGAAAACTCTTAAAACTAATTACTTAATATTACTTAAATTAATTAGTAAAGATCTAGACTACCTAGTTATAAGAATACCTCCCCCTTAAGTACTTATTTATTTCTTTATTATAGCTCTTAGATTAGAAGGCTTAACCTTTAATCCCTTAGATCTTATTCTTATATTAATAACTTAATAGCTTAAGTCTTTAATCTTAGGGAGATTATATAACCTCTTATCTTTTTTAGGCGCTAGTATATTAAACCCTAGTCTACCTTACTTAGCCCTATATATATACTATAGTATTTATAATATTAAGGCTTAGTTTAAAGTAATAGTTCTTTTTACTTTTTTAATATTTTTAAAGCTCTTTTTAGTTATAGTTATAATATTTACTTTATTTTAGCTAAAGAAGGCTTTTTATATATTTTTTTAAATACTTTACCTTTTAAGCTTATTATTATTACTTTATCTTTTTTAATAAAATTAGTACCTTTTTTACTTTTATTAGAGGATTTAGTATTATTTTTATTATTTTAAGTATTAAATCTTATTTTCTTTATAATATTTAAAAAATATTAATATTTATATTATTATTAATTAAGTACTTATTTTTATTAATAGCCTAAGTGACCTACGTTATAATACCGCCACGAATAACTCCGAACAACGGCACTTTCGTTCGATGGAGATGAGAGATCTGCGGCGGAACACGGCCATGCTACATCTGGAGGCGCCAAGGTAATGAAAAGCCCGAATTGGCCCAGAGAATTGCGTTGTGGTGTGCATTACCAGGTGACAAAACAGACCGCCCGTGGCTCGACTACATCCGACACAAAAGCTCCCATTCTCACTTCAGATGGCTAGATTACAGGAATCCACTTCATTCCAATAATTATGTATCAAAAGTCATCGAGCTCAAAGCTGCGATACAGCTGCGGACAAAATGGCCTTACCGAAAATCCCCACATATTGGTCGCCAATCTGGGCTTCCAGACACCACCTGATGGCTCCGAATCATCACCACGGTCGGAAGCATAAGGTGGCGAATGTTTCTTTCTGCCCACATGGATTCTTGTACGATGCTTGTTTTGATTGGTTGGCTTGGAGGCGTTTCCCCAAGAGTCCTATCAACAGCTGCTGAAGCGGCGCCTGTTATCAGCGACGGCCCGACGGGATTTTCGTAGGCGGGTTTGCTACGGAAGGCAAACGTGATGCTGGTGTTCCTAGTTGAATCGGCCAGTGGCCAACGCAAATCGAATCGTCGCCTTGACTGCTTTCATGTTTGGTTTCCGCTTTCGTCCCTCTGAAGAAGGATTTTCGCCGACGTAGGATGAAATGCTGCCTCTTTGTGTCCGTGCACTCTGTCATCCCCTCTACTCGCCTTCCATTTGAGATAATAGAAGAGAATGGTTTCGCATTTTGAGTTCGCATGCACATTGCCTTGAAGGTGCCGCCCTTATCTGGTGGAGGTATCCACTCAGCCTGATCATGTAGGTCCTGAGCTGGGCCAACAACTATTCGTTCATTCCGTGGCAGGTCTTCGTACAGTGCCCTCGAGTGTTCGCCCAGCAAAGATGTATCAAAGGTTTCCGAGTAAATTCCCCGACTCTCTGGAAGACATCTTTCTGCCCTGAGCCTACTTTTCTCGATGTTGAAGGTGGTGGAGGGTATCCTTGGGAATTGCCGCTCAGGTTGCGCTCCCTTTCGAGTCGTCTCCTTCGCTTTTTACTTCGCCATGTCAAGAAGCTCATCATCGCCCTTTCACGACATCCAGATGATCGCAGTGGGTATTACATGCGCCTGGTGATTCTGTATCGAGTCGTATGCACTCTATAAATTCTTGCCCCGATTGCGAATGTGCATCCCCAACAATTGCACCGCAATTTTGTGTCTTGTCACAATCGAGAAGCGCTTGCAGCCGCTTGGTACATGCCGCAGCGCATATACCATCCCCCCAAGCGCACCCGAATATGGACTCTGCTATATTCTTGGCCCAAGAGTGATTGAGAATGTCTTTCCACCGGTGTGCCGTGTCTGAAAACCAACCATACCGGTGCGTGTGGCGAAAACCGCATTACGCCGAAGTTTTACCGAACATTTTTTTGCGCAACTCTTCGCAGTTCGAATCCGATCATATTCGAATCCGATCACATTCGAATCCGAGCACGATCGAGACCGATCACGGCCGACTAAAATAAGTACATCATATTTTTTCCACGAATATATCCCAAATCAGCATGAGTTGCATCGAGAGCGAAAGCCTAGCACCGCAAGCTTGTGCAGCGTGCAAGAAGCGCAAAGGCAAGTGCGACAGAGTTCGTCCTTCTTGTTCCTTTTGCAACAGGTACGCTAGACGCCTTGATTCTCGCAAATATTCCATGCTGATTTTGAGTGGTTTTGATGATTATCTCGTACTGCAGCAAAATGATATATTGCCAGTACTTCAACTGTACGAGCGTTACCGGTCCTACGAAGACGCCAATGCGACAGCTTGCGAAATTTCCATTCGCCTTTTTTCTAGATCAGGAGCTCTTCAGTGTGTCATCGGTGAAATTTCCACTCATCGGATACGGTGCCCCTGACTATGTTGCGCTTGAGATCGGTGATATTTCGCAAAAGATGTTAATTGCATCTCAATTCTTTGATACGGTTCACATTTGGGTGCCTATTGTCTCAAAAAGCCAATTCTTCACTGCTATGGCAAATCCTATCGCCTCTCTCAATTCTGACCTTGATCTTTTATGTTTGAGCATGAAATTAGTCATGGTAACACCACCAACACATGACGTCGCCACTAATATCTCTACTTACCACGCTACGAGGCGGTTTCTTCATAGTGTAGAGATTTCTAGAAGTTTAACACTCTCGACACTTCAAGCCGCCATCTTCGTGGCCGTCTACGAAATTGGGCACGGCATTTACCCAGCTGCGAATGCATCAATCGCACACTGTGCCCAGTATGCTATCGCCATTGGATTAGGGTGGGGGGCCACTTCCCCTAAAGATGACCAAGTATGCTGGATTGCATCTGAAGAACGCCGACGCGTCTGGTGGGCCGTCGTGATCTTAGAACGGTAAGGTGCAACTCTAAATTAGGTTTCGTAAGTACTGAGACTAAGTTTTTGAAGTTATGCTTGCTTGGGGTGGCCAAAACGCTCAATGCTTTCAGAAGCCCCCCAAGCCAATTCGCTGCTACCATGTGATGACCTTGCATGGGACCAAGGGGTATGCTTGCAGATGCTGTAATCTGACGTCTCTAACTGTTACTGACCTTACCCTCCCTGTGCTGCTTTTGACAGGTCAAAGTCACCAATTTCGCCATGACATCTTCCGATCCAAAAGATCTAAATATGAATGCTTTCTCTTTGCTCGCCCAGGCTACTTACCTACTCGATCAAGTCATACGCCATGTACGTGATCCGGCGGTAACGGCGCAAGATGAATCGACCATTCGTTTAGATATGGCACTTTGTTCACTGGCCGCATTCACAGCAACAGAATCCTCCAGGAGACATAGTAAAGTGTGCTGCTACACAGCACTCTGCCATAGGTACGTAGAATGACAACGCAGCGAAACAAATACAGGCTTCTCACAGGGACATCAACCAGCGCCATGGCACTCCTCCATAAGAACTGCGGTTACCAACAGGAAGCGGCTTCTCTCTCACAAGACTACGTATTTCGACTGGCAACAAAGACTAGGAGAAGAGTTGCCGTGGAATTCCTCGCTGAATCGGAAATGGAGCTGAACGGCGATGATCGTAGACTTCAACTAGCCTCACCGCTCATTCTTCATTGGGGCTACGAAGCCTTGGCATATTTTGCAGATTCGGTGCGAAACCAATCCAACACAGACGCGGATGTGGCGTTAGGAGCAGCCCGCAAAGCAATGGAAAGATTGAATTCGCGCTGGAAAGCTGCCGGTATGAAAGTCACCCCAACCTATCCGCAGGAGATATAACTTGGTACCATTTGCTCACAAACCGATATAGGTATTTATTTGAATATGCTGGAGGCACGTCAACAAATACTCGGAACTATTGCGGCGTAAATCCCACATCTAGCTAGCACACGAACACTTTTCTAGCCATGGTGGGAGGGCAAACGTGACTTTGGGCACGGAGTAGAGAAGTTCGCGGATTGCTAAAGTAGTACTATCCCCAGTAGTTATGAGTACATATGTGGTGTCTAAGACGGCCAGAGCAGCATACATGTGCAGCCTAGTGAAGAATTTAATTATTGATCTTATCAGAGTAACAAGTATGATGATATTGATAGGGGCTGTAGGATCTTATGTCAGTCTTTGCCCAATATCTTTAAATC
This sequence comes from Beauveria asiatica, assembly GCA_038367545.1. Taxonomy (NCBI): domain Eukaryota; kingdom Fungi; phylum Ascomycota; class Sordariomycetes; order Hypocreales; family Cordycipitaceae; genus Beauveria; species Beauveria asiatica. The sequence goes on along the minus strand of JAAHCF010000128.1, from coordinate 22,591 downwards.
AGGACAGAACAAAGATATCGTTAGAGCAATGCAAGGAGACGGTAATTCAATTCACCGACGTTGGTTCTTGCAAAAACAAAAGCCGTCAGCGCCTGCGAAAGTACTCTCAATTTACTGCACCGAGTCTAAACTAGTCCCTGGTAAAGCCGTGGTTTCGATGTATCATCGTACGGTCAGACCTAGACCGACCGGGCTGCTCAAGCCAGACAGTCCTAGACCGACAGACCGGGAGCCTCGATGAACCCAGACCGACAGACCGAAGGGGTCGGTCTAGGTCGGTCGGTCTGTTAGCCACACTGAGCCGCCCGATGCTCAGCTAGAAAGGTACGAACCAGTGGCTGCTCCTAGAGTCCCTAATCGATCTGGCGTCCCAGTCTATACGTACAGCCCTAATTCGCCTTCTCTTCCTATGTCCCTAATTAGCGAACACGATAAACTTGCACGTAGTTGGCTCCTCGTCGGCTAGTTTTCTCGTAAAGATTAAGAGTCTCACAGAAAAGGGCGAGCTGAACAGCCTCTCCCGCCTACGCCGCCTCGTCGACGAGCAGATACCACGTCGATCACCGGCTATGGGCGGCGTTGTTGGCGCGGGGCCCATTTATGTCGACATGGGTCCCTACGGAGGAGCAGCGGTTGGCTATGTTGTGCCGAGTGCTGGCAGCACCGACGGCGGCGTCGGCCGCTGCTACTCCGCAGCGCCGGATCACATGGACACGGTGCCGGTGGGCGCGACAGGCATCATGCAATTAGGTGCGTGGAGCGCACACGCTTCCCCGAGCATCAACCTGACGCACTGCGCGAGCGATGCAGGGTGCTATGGGTTTGCGATGCAACAGGACGGATACGAGGACAACGCCATGCAGGTGACACAGACGTATCAGGTGGAGGCCCTGGAAGAGTTACTTACTTATTTTTTTTTATTATAAGAAAATTCTTAATAACCCTAAGGTTTAGCTTCCTTTTAACTTAAAAATAATAATAAGGAAATTCCTTAGTAAATCTTATAAAGTATATATATATATTACTAACTTTTATTATTTAAAGATTAATAAGTATATACAATATTATATAAATATATAAGCCTAATATACTTTATATAATATTTAACTTAAATAGTTTATATTATTTATAAAACCTTTAATTATTTTTTTTATTTTAAGTAATAAATATTATTAATATTAAGGCTTTTATTAGTCTTTATATACAACTAAGTAATAATAGTTATTAGTATAATATATTTATAGTATTAATTATAAATATATTTAGCTAGTATTATTATAATCTTACTAATAGGTATTAATTTTAATAAATAAATACTATTTAGTATAATACTATTATAGTTAGAGGATAATAGTAAGGAGAGTATTCTAGGGATAACTAGTAAGAATATAGGCGTAATATATACTTTATTAGTAGCCTACTTAGTAAGTATAACTATATATTTATCTGCAGAAGGCTTAATAGTACGTCCTAAAGCCTACTTTAGGGCGTAAACGGACGTAAATAATTAAATTAAATTAAAAAAAATACAGGTTTAATTCAACCTTCTCCTTACATCTACACTAGTACCCACCTTTGTAGAGAGAATTTTCGGCCACGCAGACGTACGCCTAGTAGAAAGCAGCACCTAGCGAACCTTTCAGCGCTCTTGCGCAGCCGTAGGCAATGGCACTTTCATGGCTACCCTTGCATGCTCAAAACAATCCGAGCAAGCTACCGTCATTAGTACCCTTATCCTCTGGCGCAGCTTGGGTATGGTCCTTGGAGTGGCTTTGAGTAGTCTTGCAGTTCAGAACGCCTTAGTCTACTACTTAGGGTTCTATGTCAATGGTGATGATAAGGAAGCCATCATCTCCCGCGTCAGATCGTCTGTTGAGGCAGTCGCGGAATTGCATCAACCATACCGAGAACAGGTCATTCAAAGCTACGAGGCGGCATTAAGATTGATGTTTACATGCGGCATTGTTTTGTCAGCTATCTCAGTGCTGCTTATTATGCCTATAGGCATTCCCCGGTTGCCGAGGAAGAAGAGGTAAGGGTAAACTGATCTACACGAAGCAGAGTATTGGATTTAGCAATAGATTTGTATGTCGCTTTGGGAACGATTCACTGTGTTGCTGATTGGGCGCAAAGGCTTCTCAATTTATTCCTTCTCTGAACATGTTATACTCTAGACAGCGTGGCAAACAGACCAATCGACCAAGACTGACGCCTCCCGCCTGTCGGTGTAGGTTCATTGAAGCCAGTAGACTGTTAGTCTGCCCCTAGTCTGTCAGTCTCGGACTGTCTGGCTTTAGCGACCTGGTTTGCCTAGGCCTTTCAGTCCGGCCACAACACTCTACGATGCAAGTAGATGATCTGGTTTCCCAGCTCGGAGGGAAGCCAATTCAAAGCACACATCTGTGCTTACGTAGTTGAATAAGCCGAAGCTACTGCCCTCTAGCTGCTATGTATCGACTGTATTGGCGTGCATTCCGGCGGTCCCGCTCCCGCTCCCCTATTCTTTGCTAGTCTGTTGGTAGATATGTGGTTGTAACCTGGCTAGCTCGCACTCTAAACGTACCTTTGCCAACCTCCACCGCTGCTTCTACTCCTGCTGCATATTTCAATGATGTATGTGCACAATTTTACGCCGAGTATCAACTGGAAAATGGGAAACAACTCGGAGAGAGTATCACGGTAACTGGTACACGAGCGGGGGGGCCGTCGCTAGCGCGATCTTTGATTAGCTTATCGCTTGTGGTTCTAAACTATCGGATATAGGGCTGGATGAGGATGGCGATCTCGTCCTCAAGAACTTTATTGCGGCGATCTAGGTCCTCCATGATGTGATCGCAGCACTGGCAGCTGCGGTATTTCTCAATGTCGTGCTCTAAACGTGCAATATGCTCTTTGATGCAAGCTCGTTTGACGCGCTGGGCATTACGTTCTCGGGCGCGCTTGTGAGCGAGCTTGGGAGCGGTGAGTTCTGAGACTCTGAGGGTACCTATGCTTGTATGAACCTCGCGTCAGCAGAAAACCTGGCTGATATCTACAGAAGTAGAGAGCAAGTAACGCATACGCCTCTTACTGAGAAGGTTTGCAGCAGGCAGCTCCGCAAGGTCAAGTTGGGACGTTGACCAAGTGGAGCATGAAGACATTGCGGAGTTAGTGATTTGTGATGGTTGTCGTAGAGGTTAGTGCTGATTGATGGTAATCGGCCGAGCGGATGACGTTGGAGAGTACGTAAATGAGCGTAGAGCTGCTTGGAGCTGTGTGGAAAATATAGTAAAGCGCCGTCTTCGTGAAGATTGCCTGCTCGAAGATTATAGCATGCTTGCTGGTATTATAAAGGCGTCTGTCTCCACAATATTGTTGTCATATGCTGTGATGGTCTCGACTCGGTTACAAAGCTCGAGAGCAGAGAGGCTCAGGCTATCATGTTCAAAACCGAGAAACACTCCATTGGTACAAGTCTGCATGATCCGGCAGTTCGAGATGCCTTAGCGCCAGATAAGAGACTGCACATCAAGGGGCAAGCGCTTGAGAGGTTGCAGGCTCATTTTGCGAATTTTGCGGTCACTTCAGGGAAGGAAAGCGACTCCATGAGTTTGCTCTACCCCCAACGAATGTAAACGCAGTTAGGCTTCTCGGCAAGGGTTTTCTTGGTGATTGGCGTGCGGTCAATGCCACCGGGCTTACCACTAAACTCCTATCTGCCAGCATCCCTGCACTCGCTCAGGAGCTAATTCCGTGTATTAACAAATAGCGACGTAATAACGTGATCATAGGCATAAGATGAAACGGTTATAGCCGCCGCTATCTATATTACTTTATTTTTAACTATATTACTCTTACCTTGCTCGTCATCACGGACCCTAAAGACGCCACGGAGGCTACGGAGGCTACGGACGAGACGAGCACTACGGAGAGATACGGGCACCACGGACACATCGGACGCAACGGATACGGACGCCACGGACACTACGGACGCCACGGACGCTACGGACACTACGGACGCTACGGACACTACGGACGCTACGGACGCCACGGACGCTACGGACACTACGGACGCTACGGACACTACGGACGCTACGGATACTACGGACGGTACGGACACTACGGACGGTACAGACGCTACGGACACTACGGATACCGATTTAATCATTAAGCGATTTACGGCTCCTATCTTATTCCGCGCGAAGTTATAGTTTAGTATACCTATAACGCTAGTGTAGTATATAAAGAAAGAAAAGAAATTAAATTATAGTACTATTAGTAGAGCAACATGTGAATAGGCGCAGACTAACCCGACCTAGGGAGGCAGTCCTGTAGGTTACCTGGCCGGATTGTGAGCGAACCGACCGAACGGTCAACTAAAGTGATCGTCTATCACTCTCAGCGGACCTCCAACTACGATAGTTACTACAGTACTTTCCTGTAGTACTTAGCTGGACTTACTTCTTAGAAACAAATTGCCGTGACTGTAAATAGGCCACCGTTACGAACCTCTGCGAACTGATCTCGGCGACACTTCACTACATATTGTGCGACAGTCTTTGTATTGAACTAAATATGATATCAGTGTATCCTGTCACAATATTGGACATGCTTGTCCCCGCCAGCGTCCAATTTGCACTCGTACTATTTTATCAGACTATTTCCTAAGATTTTCTAGTTAAAATTAGGAATATAGGTTATATAGCTCTATAGCTTTATTAATATTTCCTACTAAACCGTCTTTATAAAATATCCTAGCTAACTAAATCTTAGAAACACCTAAATTATATCTTCTTATATTTTTATATATATTAAATTCTTAATATTAGGTAGATAAGGGTAATTACTAATATTATTAAAGATAATAGCTAACTAAATAACTTACCCTAAAAAAGTAATATTCCCTTCTATACTAAAATCCTAATACTAGATAATAGCCTTATAAATAGTATTTACTTAGTTATAAAATATACTAAACTTCTTAAGTATAGTTACTACTCTAAGAGCGCTATAGAACTTAAAAGATATATAACTAGCTATTATATTCTTATTTATAGTATTAAGGTTATATAAGAGAGTTATTAATACTAATATTAAAAGTAAAAAGCTATTAATAACTTTAGGAAACTATTATTAGATAATAGTGCTTACTATAAGGGTTATTAGCTATCTCCTTATAATAAATAAAGTATATTAGAATAAGAGTAGTTAATAGACTATAGTAGTAACTTCTTATAGAATAATTATATATTTTACTAGGGAATCTCTCTCTAATATAGTACTATACTTATTAGATAATAGGGTTATTAGCTAGAAACTATATATTATAAACCTTTAATACTAATAAGATATAATTATATATCTAGCTATTAAAGAACTAACTAGTGTTAATAGGAATAGCGGTCTAGCTATTAAGCTTAATGTCGTTATAAGCCGTCACCGATTCTGGGATTGTGAGTAGTGGCACGAACATGAGCAGCTGATACACGAGCACTTTCATTTTAAGTATGACTGGGGTATTATTCGAGCGTTAACATGAGTTACTGGGCAACTCACTTTGATATAGCAAAAAAATCAACCTTTGACGTCAGAAATTGCTTAATAATTCATCCCAGCCAGGTTGCATTTTCTAGCCCGGGTCGAACGCGCGCGGTGGAGACAGCTGATCAAAGCGCTATAAACTCTTTTTTGACTCAGTCGTTACCCTCCGCTCACTGTTGTTTGCATTCCTCTTAAAGTGGGCTCCGTTTCCATCAAATTTCCTTTACGCTACTCGAGACGCGTCCCGAATATCCCCAGACGAGACCCGTTCCCGGAACCGTCCAAGTGCGATTAATCATGCGCCAACTAACCCCGAGGTGCGGATGCTGGCTCGGAGACAGCGTTGTATAACGGGAAGCGCTGTCATGTGCAACGTCAGCCACCCACTTGTGGGCCACACCCCCTTTTAGGCCACCTATCGTTAAAATATGGCGCATCACGAAAAGCATTATAATAAATACAATTAAAAATTTAATATATATAAAATCTATACTATTAGATAGCCTCAAAGCTAGAGAATAAATCTATAGACAGCTTTATAATAGGTTATATAGTATTACTAGCTAATTATATATTAAGCTATTAGTATACATTTTAACCTCTATAACTTAAATAAGAAGTTCTAGATAGCATACGTTCAAGCCCTGTTTAGATACTAGAAGTTAAGGCGCTTATCTCTTAGTGTTTTAATCTTGAGGTTACGTTTTATAAAGCCTTTGTTAAGGTATATGAGGTTATTACGAAGAATAACGGAAGAAGTAGTTCTAACGAAAGGTTAGAAGAAGGATGAAAGGTTAAGATTTTATTTTCAGCAGCCATTTTCTATAAGAAAAGGGCCGCCGTAATATAGATAACGAACTAGGCAGTCTATCTAGGTCTATATCACTATCTAAGTTAAGTAATGTAATATATGATCAAGATATAATATTGTCAGGACCCTGGCTGAGAGGCGAATCCGGTGGCTGAGAGGCGAATCCACGTGGGTTGCACAAGGAAGAAGAAGACACGAATGTATCACGTGTGCGGGGAAGCGCATATATAGCAGTGAGCTGCCGACGAACTAGCAGGGAGGAGGTAGCGATAATTCCATCATCTACACGAATCACTAGGATCATCTTGTGACTGACGTCCCTCGCGCACCAGCACCTCACAGATATAATACATGACGAAGTTCTGATACTGTTATATCTTAAAAGTTATTCGTCCACTTAAGACAAAAAAAAGTCTATTAGAATAAGAAGAAGTGGGGCTTTATTGTAAGAGTGATTACGTAAGTATAACTTCAATATATGCCCTTATAGCCTTATAGCTAGTTCTTTCTCATACTATGAGTATCACTATCAAACTAGTATAGGCTTAAAGCGATCTTCCAGACCTACTTATAGGTAGGAGGGTTACTAAGATCATCTTGAATTAGGAGCTAGGAGACAAGGTGATTCTGAAGTAGCTAGAAGCTATTTGATAACTTAACAGCCTCTTGCTAAAGCGCTTTACTATTTATTCAATATTCAATAGTTATATAAGGGATAAACTAGTAAGTTACTACCTTTATATACTTATACTACGAATAATATCTTGAAGGGCATTTTAAAGGATCTTATTTTATATATTAACTTTTAATACTATGATAATAGACAAACTATGCTAAAAGAACTTTATTTACGCGAGAAAACACGGTTCTCGTAACATAGGCTTATTATAGAATAGGACGAGGCTAGGTGGCCTAAAAGTGGGTGTGGCGTATAAGTGGGTGGCCGACGTTATAGTTTTCGTTGAAAAGTATCTGAAAGCATATACTCGCGTCGATAGAGGTTAGTAGCGCATCTTCTCGGTGTTGCTTTCGCCCTCGGTGTCTTGGCGACAACTACTGTTACTCCTCTCAGGATCAAGCCAAAGGTATACGCACACTTGAAGAAATCCGTCTACCAACTATTTAAACCTTTCCAAGGCCACACTCTGCTCTTCAATTGTTTTAATAAGTCAAGCCTTTTGCAGCCTACAACCATCTCGACGCTTTCCTCCACTCTATCTCGCGCGCAAAAAGCAAAATGTCGGATATTCTCCCCAACGGCTGGACTGCTGTCCCTCTCGGTCCCAGCAAGCTATTTGGTGGCAAGCCTTATCGCACCACTCCTACGCCTTTGGGACCATCTGGCATTGCTTGGCCGTCTGACAACCCGCTGGTGGTCGAGATGCAGGCGTACGCCAAGAAGCATCTGTCGCAGGAGGTCTACAACCACTCTATGCGAGTATATTACTTTTGTACTGGCCACACCTTCACAATCTAAGGAGCCTGCCATGGTTTCATGAATGTGACACGCTAACATGTATTAATAGCAACCACTATTCTTAAGCAGCAGTTCCCGGAATTCGAGGCCGGCCTCTCGCTGGCGACGCTGGCACTCACCTGCCTCTTCCACGATCTCGGCGCCACCGAGGCTAACATCAAAGCCACTAACATGTCGTTTGAGTTTTACGGCGGAATCAAGGCCCTCAACGTACTCGAGTCCGCCGGCGCCACGGCGGACCAGGCGGCCGCGGTTTGCGAGTGCATCATCCGCCACCAGGACCTAGGCGTCGAGGGCACCATCACGTTTCTCGGCCAGCTGATCCAGCTCGCGACCGTGTACGACAACGTCGGCGACCACCCGTACCTCGCGGGACTCGACGCCATCGTCCATAAAGACACCCGCGAGGCGGTCATAGCACTCTTCCCCCGACTGGGCTGGCTCGGGTGCTTCGCGCGGACCATCGAGATGGAGACGACGCTCAAGCCGTGGTGCCACTCCACGCACATTCCGGACTTTGTGGATAAAATTCGCGCCAACAAGCTGATGATACAGTACGAGTAAAGCTAGCGGAGAGCAAGAGCGGAAATCCGCCTTCGACCGACACGGTTGGTATATACCCAACTGTGGTTATAGTAGGCTACGGTTTTTCCTCTCCTTATTAGATTTGATAGAAAGGCACAAATGCCTCTTAAGGCCAAGAGGAGTAATATAATTCATTATCAATTAATATTTTACTTTTAATAAACATAATATAGTAATATTAAGAGAATACTAGCTAGGGCTAGATTATAAGAGTCTAGGGGACTTAGGCCTAGATAACGAGAATTTCCTAAAGTTTAAAAGTCCTTATTAAAGCGGGGGTTTTAAGCTTAAAAATGTGTTAGGCGTAATTTAGTAATAAAATATTTTTTCTTAAAAAATATTTTAATTTTCTATTACCCCCCTAGAGTTATATAAATTCTAGCTTTATACCTTTTCTTAGTCTAACTAAATATATTAGAAAAAATAAAAATACTTATAAATATAAAAGAAATATATTATAAATTCTTATTTAAAAAGTATCTTTATTTTTTATTCTATAAAATAAGAATTATATTAAATTTATTAGTATATATAATAAAAATATTATTAATAAATATATTAAATAACTTATTAATAAAAGAATTAAATTCTTAGTATAATAAGTTATTAATAAAAGTCTTAAATATTAAATTAATAATATAATTAATAATTAAATTAATATAATTTAAGTATAAGAAGTATAATAATAGTTATTAATATTATATTAACTTAGATAATTAGGCCTTAGGCTAGTAGTAAGTATTATTAAGAGGTTCTTTAAGGGGCCTAATATTACTTTTTATAATAATTTCTAGCTTTAGAAGCTAGTATTTAGAGTACTTATTAGTTAACTAATTAGGTATATAATAATATAAAGGTCTTAAAGGGTATTATTTAACTTAAAGGTTATAATATTACTTAATTAGTTAACCTTTAGTTATATATAATAATAACTAGTTTATTAATTTCTTTTATTATAGCTTAAAATAGGGTTTATTCTTATTAAAGGTATTAAGGTATTATTAATTTTATATAATACCTTTATAATTATTCTTAAAAGTAACTTTATTAGTAAAGAACCCCTTCTTAATAGTTACTTATATTACTTTATAGAGTATATTAGTATAATAAATAGTACTTATATATATATATTTATACCTTTAAAGATTTAGAGGCCTTAATATAATAAGAAGTTAAATATTATATAAAATATATTATATAATATTAAGCTTAATAGTATATTCTTATATATACTAGTAAGGGTAATAAGGTTAGTTAATAATACTATATTAATAAAGAGGGCTCTAATAAATAAGAAATTTATTATACTTAATTATAGATTTTACTTATATAACTTTAGGTTTAGTATTATATTAAGGATATTAGTTCTTTTCCTTAGTATTAGGTATTATCTTTAAGAGTAAAGGGCTAATTAGTAAGCTCCTTAAATAGTAATAAAGCTATATAACTTATAGTACTTAAGGGCTTAAATAAGGGTTAAGATTATATTTAGAAAGTTAAAGAAGAAGTTTAAAGTATTTTAATATTTAGTATTAAAGTATAGTTTATAAATATAATAGTTAATAATATATATAATAATTAATTTTTAGAACTTTATATAATAGTATAATTTAGATATTAGGGAATATTTTAAGGTATTAGTATTAATTAAAGAAGAGTATAAGGAGGTAAGAGAGAAAGTAACTACTTTAGATACCTTAAAGTTAGTTAAAGTATATTAGAAGATTATAAATAATTAGTAAGAGGAATATTACTAGATAATAGCTACTTAAGGGATTCTAATTAGTTAGGAAGGTAAACTTAGTAATAAAGCTAATAATAAAGATAATAAAAATATAAGAAATAAGGAAATTAAAAAGTTCTTAAAGGTAATAAGAGACCTTTAAGAGTTAATTAGTAATAAGAGGAGACTTTAGAGAATAAATTAGTCTTATAAAGAGCTACTACCTAGTTAATTATTTTATATTTAGTCTTTATTTATAATTTAATTAATTTTATTACCTTTAACCTACCTTTTACCCCTTTTTTATAGCTAATAAGCTAGTTCTAATAGTTAGTAAAGTTTAACTTTATAATAGCCTTATTAGCCTCCTACTTTTAACCTCTTATATTTAATATAACTATATATAATTTAATATTATTAGAGGCTTTAAAAAATAGTTATTATTATTAAATTTAACCCTTTTTTTCTTCTCTAATATCTTTAAATTATATTTTTCTTTAAGTAAATATATTTACTTTTTATATATAAAATCCTTACTAATACTTAAGTAATATTACTTATTTAAACTCCCCTAAATAACCTACTAAAATAATACCTTCTTTAATAACTCCTAAAGTAATATATATTATTAAAGAGCCTTTAAGTTATTCTTAAAGTACTTTATAAAGCCTAATATCTTATTAGGTAATACCTCTTCTTTTATTATCTCTTATACCTCTTATATAACCTTTATTTACTTATTCTAGTCTATAGAAGCTACCTCTTTTAGCTTAACTAGCTACTTAAGCTCTAATTCTACTACCTTCCTCTTCTTCTTTACCCTTATTACTATTACCTCTACTAATAATAACCTTAGTAGTATAGCTAAACTATATTATAATTATATTATATAAGTTCTTATTAGCCTTAATAAACTACTTTTTATTATATTTTCTAATATAAAGAATTCTTTTAAAGGTATTATTACTTTAGAGCTTTTATTATTTAGTATATATTAGCCCTTATAATAGTTATCTTAAGCCTTAATAATAGTTATTATAGTATATTAAGACCTTAAAAAAACTATATTAAATAATAATATATCTTTAAAGCTATATTATTATAATTTTAATATAAATTTACTATACCTTTAACTATAAGTCTTTTATTATTACTTAGTTATAATAATAAAGCCTATTTTATAATTATATAAGGCACTAGAAGTATTATTATAACTTATTATCTTAAAAAAGATTATATATAATCTTTTTAGGGCTTTAACCTTTATACTAATCTTTTTAATATTAAAATTTATACTAAAAAATATTATTTTAAAGTCTTTAATAATAAGGAAATAGACTCTTTACCTTAAAGATTCTTTATTTACTAATAACTAGTTATTTATAATAACTTAGTTATATAGTTTAAGTAGTAATTTCTCTTAAGGTATAGTTTATTTATCTTTACTTAGGCTTAGTACTAGTATTTATAAGTTATTTTATATAAGTTAAAAAGGTCTTTTATTAATTTATAATAGTTTAAGTATATTATTAAGTAATTCTTAGATTAGTAATATATATTTATTAGCTTTAAATTTAACTATTATATATAATTTAATATAGTATTATAACTTAAAATTAGCTCTTTATTAGCTAGTAAAAAAATAGGTATTATTTAGAAAAAATAACTAAGGTCTAGTTTAGTACTTTATATATATAATTTTAGTAGGCTAAGTACTAGTTAACCTATAGGCCCCTTTTAAATAAGGATATACGAACTTCGAAAATTCTTATTATCTAGGCCTTAGTCTAGTAGTCTCCTTAAGGACTTCCCCACTATTTCTTTATAATTTTAAGCGTAACTCCCGTCCTATAACATAGGTACTGCGCTAGCTGGGGGCCTAGGTACCTGGGTTTCCTTAAGCTACTTTTTACCTCTTTAAGCCCTAAAAATCCGTGAGACTCGTTGTTTATAGTCCCGGCTAAATCACCTGGGACTACAGGCGTGGGACTGGTACAAAGGCTTTATCCACCCAAATTGATGTACCTTACTCAGTCCTTAGGACCAGTCTTAATCTCATGATCCGGCCCTTACTGTGAGTTTAATAAGTAAAACTGGGTCAAAGGTTGAAATTTGACCTCTGATTTTTACTCAAGCTGTTTTGTCATTTCGACCGCCGTAAAAGCAGAACAAAGGTGGACCAGCCAGCATAACCCTCGTCCAATCGGCAAATTGAATCAAACAGTTGCTCATCGAGTCATGTCGGAGACATCATAGTTCCAACCCAACCCTCGAACACACCGTTCTCATCAGTCCTATCAAGTACACCTACACCCAATTCAACTCCGGACAACTTTTCCACCCAGCACCATGACGGCAAACATCCACCTGATGCGCGATCCTTGCTGGACATGTCGCCGCCGCACTATTCAGTGCGATCGATCCTGCGTTCCTTGCTTCAAATGCAAAAAGGCAGGGCTGAAATGTCTCGACAAGAGACCACTGAGATGGGTCAAGGGCGTGGCGGTTCGCGGAAAGATGCGGGGAAGGATTTTCGGTGGCGTGGCCGGGGACATCGATGAGGCACATTGCCTCATCAGCGCCCAACCTTGGCGAAGTAGAGTCTGGACCGATTTCGTGAAACGCGCGGCTGCGGAAAGGAGTCCTCCTCTTCCGCTTCAGGATCCTTGTATGGCGAGTCTGGATCGACAGTCGAGGTTCTACATTGATTACTGTGAGTTTTTGAGCATAGGTCCAGGGGAGAAAAGCCTCCTGTTTTGGGGCATACTAATATCCATGTTGACAACAAACGCGTCTGCAAACTGTACATTTTGTACGACAGCGATAGCAATCCTTTCCGGACTCTACTTGCGTACGCTTCAGAGGATGCAATTTTACAAGCATCCATCATCTCCCTTGCCGCGCGGCACTATGCCAACACGGGGCTCTTCTTTGACGCGACCGGTGCGGATCGTTCTCCTCGATTTGCAAAGGCGCAGCTGGATGCCCTCCGCTGCAAAGGCCAAGTCATCAAAGCTCTGTCCGAGTTCATGTCTCGTCCGTCATCTCGCAACAAAGACGCAACCATGGCAACAATCCTGCTTCTCATATTTATTGACATTGTTGACTCCGGAATCGATGGCTGGAGCTTCCACATAAGAGGTTTCAAGGCCTTATATCAGTCAATAGCCCAGTCAAATTCTCATGGGAACGACGAGATGGATCGCGGAGAAGCGGCCCTAGAGTTGAGGATTTTTATCGTCAGACAGCTTTCTTTGTAAATGAGTCCCTCTCATCATGTCTAGATTCCTTTCCAACTGACAGTCACAGAATCGAGACCCTCGGGGCCACATTTTCGGATTCTATATCGCTATCTGAATGCTACATTGTGAACCAAAGCATTTTGCATAAGGAGTCCATAGTGAGGAGTTTTCTCGGATGTCCCGAATATCTCTTAAGAGCCATATGGTTCTTATCCAACCAACGCGTTGTTCTTATGGAATCCAGAAGACACGATGACGCCGACATGTCTGGACATGTACAAGACACCATCGCCATGCTCGAGCTGGCCAATGGTTTTGACTGTTTTGCATGGGCATCAAGCTGCCAACAACCAAGGGCGCCTTCTCCCGCCAAAACTAACCACCTCTTCATGTTAGCGCAGGCCTACAAATGCGCTACGTTGCTGTACGGAAGACAAGCCCTTGGCGCGGAAACGTGGGACGATGAGCATCTGCTCTCGCAGTTACTGGAACTGGCGGAATTTCTCCAGCACGACGCGACGCTATTCAAATGCCTTCTCTGGCCGATCTTTATTGCCGGCCTTGCTAGCAAAGCGCATCGCCAACAGGATGCAGTCACGGAGTCTTTAAGGAGGCTGTGGGACTTGACGAACTGTCTTAATGTGATTGGTGCCTCGAAGATTCTGCGCAATTTCTGGGGAAAAAATAAGCAAGCAGGCGATCAAATGCGGGCAATGCCCAAACTAGAGGGGTTAGCTCATGGCTGGCTTCTTATCTGATTAGTATCGCGGAATCCAACTTCATTTTAACGACGAGGCTATTATTGCATCAAAGCGCAAATGGCTATACGCCAATATGCGACTTCATGGAACTAGCGCGCGGAGTTTCGCTGCCTCAGCAATACCATGTATAAACGTTTAAATAGACTAATTCTATGGCTTGGCGTAAATACTGCCGCTTGTTGGTTCGCATAAGCTCTCAGTCTATTGACTCGATGTGGAACATATCATCTCAAGTGATGTCTATCCCCATCACCCCTGTTTTCTTTTGCTTTCTTCTTGGCACCCCAGACACCAACAGCTCCACGGCCCACATCTACAACTTCGGATCGTTTGGGCATGCAGATGTCTACTCCCACTGCTTCATCAAGGTGTTGGACTCAATCTCCTGGTCAAAGTTGACCAGATGCGTCGAATGGCACCAGGGTTTGATCGCTTCTTCCTTGCGGATGACGTCCGCAAAGAAGCTGCACCACTTGATGCGCGGATAGGCCTCGTTGATCTGTGCGCGGGTGTCTGCGTGAATCAGTGCGTCAAAGCCATCGACGTGCGGGTGCCTGCCCGTGTTGTCGTACGTAGTGGCTAGCTGAATGAGCTGGCCAAAGTAGGTAATCTTGCCGTCCACGCCCATGTCTTCGTGCCGGATGATGGCCTCGGCAGCGGCCTCGGCTTGGTCCGCGGTGGCACCGTGGCTCTTTACGATGTTGATGGCCTTGATGCCTCCGTAAATGTCAAAGGACATTCGGGTTGCTGTCAAATTCTCCTCGGCCGTGCCGAGATCGTGGAGCAGGCACGTTAAAGCCCATGTAGCTGGATTAAGCTTGGCAAACCGCTCGGGAAACTGCTGCTTAGAGATGGCCATTCCTAGGCATGGGTTAGGTTTAGGGTTCTGCATTTCCTCAGGATGAGGCCAAGGAGATGTGCATACCAAAAAAGTAAACCCTCATGGAATGATTAAAGGTCTCGGGATGCAGAGTCTTCTTGGCGTACTCCAAAGTCTTTGCAACTGAGGGCTCATCAGATGGAAACTTGATTTCGTCGAGAGACAAGGGTCCCGGTTGGTTGATGAACGATTTGCGGCCAAAGATGGCGCCAGCATTGGCCGGAACGCTGGTCCAGCCATTGGCTTCAATTTCGTTCTGGGACATGGTGTAGAGTGCGCCTGGAAGAAGGAAGGCTAAAGCTATTGCGAGTGGACTGTATGCTGATGTTTAGCTGGGCTTTGTGGCAAAACAGATTCTAATTCGTATATCGCACTGGTTGACGGCAACGGCTCTATTAATAGTTATTTTAAAATCAAAGTAACACGCAGTGGGCCATCTTTCTACCCCGAGAAGCCATGGTATGAAACAATTACGCGTCCAAGACGTCATTTGTAAGCCAAGTATTTCGCAGACTAATACGAGTAGATATGTTCCGATGGTGACCTGCCTTATTGCATGTTTAGGAAGTTGTCTTAGGTGGAGTCGGCTGGCAAGCGGTGGACAGAAAAAGCGGTGCCTCACACCCTCTTAAACCTTCCTTATAATAATAACAAGGCACCGCTTTTTATGTCCACCGCTTGGCTAGCAAGGGATAATGGCATGTGATGTCAAGAGGCACGTTAACGTTAGACCCTGAATTTCCTTTATAGCATGCCCTGCAGTGGATCAGCCCCTCGTCGCTCTATCCCCAAATAGGCAGTTACTCCATGTGGAGATACCCTAGCAGCGGGTTCATCTTTGCCACCCGCCGCCCATTTAGGAAGTTATTTTAGGCGATGCTTAAAATGCACGACTTCTTTCCTTGACACGCGCGTCTATAATCTGCAACCGAAAGCCATCTTTTCCTTTATATTATACGTGTGCCGTCGTAGTTGATACTTTGCTGGGTTTCTGCCATCTTCTGGTAAAATGGACACTTGTCAATCCAAAAAGAACGGTGCTAGGGCGAACCTTGACGCCAAAACACCTCTTTCATCAGCGTTCCAAGACCGCGATCCTTCAACGGCGAATAGGCATCTTGCCAACCCAGTACGTACTCGAACAATCTCATAGACAGCACACGTCGTCTAGGTGTGTTGACACTGACTTGTGTCATTAGAGTCCTCTCGGGTTTGGCGGCTTTGCTACCACATTGATGACCCTATCGCTGTCTATGATGGGTTTCCGTGGGGTCGCGAACCAGACAGTATTCGTTTCAAATCTATGTTTCCTCGCAGGACTAGGGCTCCTCATCTCCGCCCAGTGGGAGATGATGAAAGGGAACACGTTTGCTTACACAGTGCTCGCTGCCTTTGGTAAGCCCCCAATAGAAGGCTGTACTGCGTCAGTTGCTAATTTCCAATATACCAGGGCTCTATTATGGCGGCTACGGAATGTTGCTGATGCCGTCGCTGGGTGTTTCCGAGTCCTATGGCGGTGAAACGGCCCAGTATTATAGCGCATTTGCGTTCTATCAGCTAGGTCGCTCACCTGCTGCATCACCAGCATCGCCATCCTTGGCTAATAACCACTACAGTTTGGTGCTTCTTGAACTTGTTCTTTTTAATAGCCTCTCTACCAACGTGAGTTACTATGCGGCCAGCTGTAAACGACAGAGTCCTGTGCTAAAATGCCAAAGAAACGTTCCGAATATTGTCGTCTACGCCGCCCTCGAGCTATGCTATATCCTCAGTTGCACTGCTAGCTTCATGAGGGCAGACGGCAGGTTGGTACTAGGCGACAAGATCACTCAGGCAGCTGGTGCTTTTGGATTCATTTCAGCAACGGCTGGCTTCTATCTACTAGCGCATGGGCTTTGCCAGGATACCTTTCCATTTGGAATTCCATTATTTGAAACGCATCACCTTTTTCGCCGAACACGCCTTCGCAGCGAAAGAACCGACGCTAATCTTGTCTAAGCAAATGTTACACTAGCTCTACCTAGCAGCATGCTAAGTGTGATGACACCGGAGCTCGGAGGAACGATCCTCCGTCAACCACAGTATATATAACTCCTGCACTAGCAGGCTCATTAGATAGAACTTTAATATAATATAATTATAATAATTATAAATAAACTCTTTTATAATAACTTAGGCTTTTAATTAAAATATTATTATAATAAATATAAAATAGAGGGATACTTAAATAAATACTACTTTATATAATACCCTTATTTCTTTTATAAAAAATAAAATCCCCTAAGTTAAGATAAATCTAATACTAAATAATAAATTAACTTTAGTTAGTATATAAGTCCCTTAAGAAACTTTAAACTAACTTAACTAGCTTTAATAATATTTTAAAATTTATAAGAAAATTCTAGTTAACTTATAACTAATAAAGCCTTTATAATTATTAAATTAAGCTTTAACCTTAAGCTATTTATAATCTTATATTAAAAGCTAATATTACTTAATTTTAATATATTAAGTTATATTTTAAAATATAAAGAACTTATAAAAAACCTATTTTTATATATAGACCTTAGAATTTAAAGCTTAATAAGTATAATTATAAAACCTATAGCTTATAATATAGTTATAATTATTATTAAAACTAAGGATTATATATTATAACTCTTTAATAGTATCTTTTAAGAAAGTGCCTTAATAAATCTACTTTTTATTAGTTAATTTACTATTAAAAATATTTTAATAATCTTTAATAAAAATAAAGTAATAATAATAAAGAAAAATAATATTATCTTAATAGCTTAATAAGTCTTTAGTATTTATACTATTAACTATATTACCCTTAATATTAATATAATAACTTATTTAACTGATAATCTATAATATAAACTATAATATAATTATTTTAGATATTTAAGAAAGTAAAATATTACTAGACTTATATTTATTTTTACTAATATAAAGTCTATTATATATACTATATACCTACTACTCTACTACTAAGTATTAGATAACTAGGTAACTACTATTAGCTTATATAGCCCTATAACTACTTTTTAGTATATATATTCTTAGATTATATATAATTATTATTATAACTTAAATTATAATATAAAATTTTAAGGGTATTATAAATACTTATTTAGAATTTTTATAAAATAATCTTAAATTTCTTATTATATAAGTAATTTATTAATTTAATATACTATAAAATACCTTATACTAATAACTTAATAATATTAATAATTTAAGACTATTATAATTATATAATATAAAGTTATTTATATTAAAAAAAGAAGTACTTTTAAATATAATTAAATATATAAATAATTTAAATTTAATAATATTAAAATAATAAATTATAAGTATAATAAACTTTTATATTAAAAAATACTCTTTTATATAAAATCTTAAACTAAATTATATTAGATTATATTAAGTAAATAACTTTATTTAATATTATAATCTTAATATATTTTAAGCTAAAAAATAAGATTTTATAAAATTAAAAGTTAAATATATTTTTATTATTAAAAAATACTTTTATTAGCTTTAAAAAGTTATTATAAATAAAGATATTATTATTAATTATATTTAAAATATAAATAAAATAGGTTTTATAGTTAAAGATATATAAAATAATTATATTATAAGCTTATATAAGAGAAATTACTTTAAAAGCTTAATTTTTATTAACTAAGAATTAATAACTTTTATTAAGGTAATTTTAACTATAAAAGACTTTACTAAAGTACTTTTCTTTATATTATAAAGTAAAATATATTTAGGCTTATAATATATAGTTAAAGAGTTTTTAAATAAGGTAATTATTATAATATTAAATAATAATTATTTAAATAATAAAATTAACTTTAAATAGCTTAAATTCTTTAATTAATATATTAAAAATAAAGGTTTTTTAGTATAATACCTCTTAATTATTAATAATTACTTAACTTATTATATATATAAATTCTTAATATATACTAATAAAAATAATATTTTTATTTTTAAGTTTTTTTTATATTTAATATATTTTCTTTAGCTTTTTAAGATAATTATTCTTTTTATAAAATATTATTATTTTAAAGTAATTAATATACTAATTTATAATAACCTTAATTAACTAATTAAGTTAGAATTATTATTAATTATTAATAATATATATTATTTAATATTAAAAGAAAAATTTATTAAATTAGTTTTTAGAAAATTAAGAATCTAGTTATATAAGTTAAACTATAATAGTATAGGGTAAGCTAGGTAAAGAAATAGGATTATAAAAATAGAAGGTAAGAAAAAGTATATTCTATAGACTCTTAAGACTAAAGCTTAATAAGCTTTATCTTCTTAGTACTATCTTCTTTATATATATCCTTCTATAACTAAGGTTATAACTTAACTTTAACTTTTTATTAAATTAGTATTAAGTCTCCTTTAAAGCTCTATTCCCTATTCCTAGCTAGGTAAAGTCTTCTTTATTAATTTACTAAGTTAGTAGCTTAACTCTAAATATTTATTAAGTTATAATTAAATTAATAGTAAATATATATACTAGTAGGCTTATTCCTTTTAAGTATATAAATTTATTAAGTTATAATTAACTTAACTAATTTTATTATAGTTATAGAATTAGTAACTTACTATTAAGCCTCTACCTTTCTATACTCTATTTATACTTATTAATAGTAATATAGGTTAGGTATTATATAAACTTTATTATTAAAAAAGTATATAAATTATATCTTAAAACTAAAAAAGAAAAAGTAATAATAATATTAATATTATTATCTTTATTAGTTATTTAGTTATTTTCTTTATTATTTTAAATACTAATAAATTTATAATTAATTAATATTAGTTTTTAGTATATTTAGAGGTTAATAAAAAAGATTTAAGACTTAATTTTATAAATACTTAAAATAAGAGAATTACTTAATAAATTAAAAAACTAAATATATTAACTATAATATAATATTAAATAAATTATAATTAAAAATTAGTAATTTAATAATTACCTTATAGTTATAAAAATAATTTAATAAAATACTTATAAAAAATACTAAACTTTAAGCTTTTATATATAAAAAGATAATATACTTTTAATTTTATAAAAGTAAATAATAATTAAAAATTATAAAGAATATAATCTTAAAAAGGTATAATATAAGATAATTTATATTAATATTAAGTAATAAAAAAAGATAAAAAAAAGATAAAAAAAAACTAAGAAAAAGATAAAGTAATTATATTATAATAAGGCTATTTATAAATCTAATTAAATCTTAAATAACTATTTTATAGAATTAATTATCTTATATTAAAGTTAAGGCTCTTACTAGAGGTGGCCACCTATAGTAGGGAGATAAAAGTTCCGTACGTTTTCTAATTACGCCCTATACCTCACTATAATATAATAATAACACTATATTTTATAACCGCGATAATTCTACTAATAATACCTTAATTAGTATAAAAAAAGTATTATTTAGTATATAAATAAATAAAGGTTATTACTATATATAAAATAGGTATAAAGCTAAAGGAAATCGTAGTATATAAGGAGGTTATTATTAATAGTATATATAGTATAGTTATACGTTACTAAACCTAAGATAAAGTTAAAAGTTTATTATACTTATAATAATAGCTTATTCCTAATCCATAGTTAGTCTATTTCTTAGGTAGTAAGTTAGGATAAATACTACTAAGTAGTAATAAGTAGTATCTATCTTTATAAGGAATTATTAAGAGTAGAACTCTTAAAACTAATTACTTAGAATTACTTAGATTAATTAGTAAAGATCTAGACTACCTAAGTATAAGAATACCTTTCCCTTAAGTACTTATCTATATCTCTACTATAAAGACTAATTATCCTAATTATCTAACTATTTATTAATCCTTAATTATAGTAATTAATAAGTAATCTATTAATTACTCTTAAAGTTATTATATAACTACGTGTTCCTTTCTCTATATCCTACCCGTAACTAACCCTACTATAGTATATAACTATACTTTATATAGGAGCGTTTATAATATAATACCCCTCCTCTATTAGTCTTATCCTTAAGGCTATAAAATAGGCCGCCTAAGTAATCTAGTAATTTTCCCTCTTATATCTCTTATAACCTAATATACTTACTAACTATATTACTAAATAAAGGTTAAAAGCCTCTTAGGCGTTATCCCTTTATTATAATAATCTTCTTATAACTATTCTTATAAACCCTTCTTTTTTAATAATACCTTCTTATATAGCCTATAAAGGTTATAGTATTACCTAATACTAGGTTTCTTCTTTAGATTCCTCTTAGTATATAGAGTATATTTACCTTAACTTATCCTAGTATAACGTTTAAGGCATTATACCTACTTAATTATAGAATATTACTTCTTAATATATTAAGCTTAAGTATAAGTTAGAAGAGGTAAAAGAGAAAGTTTTTTATCTTTAGAAATAAAAAAAATTATAGTTTAAGAAAATAATATATATAGTTATATATAATATTAATAATATTAAAGAATTAGAGTACGTAGAATAGGAGGAAGTAAAATAGCTTTAGAAGTCTATAGGGGTCCTTCTTACTCCTTCTAAGGATTTAGATCTTACTCTAGTTTATTCTTTAAATACTAAGTTTAGTATTAAGTTATTAGATAGTACTTATATAATTAATTAAGATATATTCCTTAAGAATAGAACTATTTAAGTAAAGTTAAATAATTTATAAGGTTCTTAATTAGTTCTTAGATATTTTTAGAGTTTAGATATCTCTTTTATTTAATAAGATAATAATAATTTTTAATATTTCCTTAGACTCTAAGTATCCTTTTAACTTTATATTTATTAGTATTATTAACTATAATTCTTATAATAAGTATAGAATTATCTAGTACTTTCTTAAGTAATAATATATAAAATATTAGGTAAACTCTTATTCTATCTAGTAGTAATAGTTTATAATTAGTATTTAATATTTTTTATTTAATAAGGAATAGTTTAATTTTCTTTTAGTTAAGCTTATTACTAGGTTACTTTATTTTAATATTTTTATAGATAAGATAAACTTTATATCCCTCCTCTAAGATTAGTACTAGTAATCTCTTTTTATCTATATAGTATTTTATTTAATTTTATAAAAATATCTATTCTTACTATAAGTATTTTTATATTTTAATAATTATTTCTATATATATTATAGCTACTAGTATATTTATAATATATACTATATATATTTTAATAGTAGGATTAAACCTATAGTTCACTTTAAATAATAATATCTTTATATTATTTACCTTAGAGCTATTATAAGCCTATTATATAAGTAATAACTATACTACCTAATTATCTTATTAGTAGTTAATATAGCTTTATAGATATTATTTTAAGATTTAGTTTAAAATCTCTATCTAACTATCTAACTATAAGTAAAATACTATAAATAAGCCTTACTTAATCTTTATAGTCTCTATAAGGTATTTCTAGAAGTTAGATATAAATAACTTATTATAGTCTAATATAAGTTTTATTAGTAATCTATATTATATAATAATAGTTTTAAAGAATATATATACTAGATCTTTAATATTACTAG
>JAAHCF010000127.1:0-62976 GCA_038367545.1 Beauveria asiatica | reverse complement strand
CCCCCAGCGCCGCGTTGGACGCCAGCGCCGACGCCAGCGCCGCGTGCGAGGCCGTCAGCGAGGGGTGCGCCGCGGCCGGCGCGTGTGTGAGCGCCTGCAGCAGCGCCGGGTTGGCCAGGATGGCGGCCAGGTCTTGGATGCTGTGAAGCGAGCAGCGTTAGCCCTCATCATGCCCATGTGTCGTGGAAGCAAAAAAAGTTCGAAAACGGGGGGGGGCAATGAGCGACGCACGATTTATCTTGCAGCATCTCGGGCAGCCAGTTCTCGCCAGGGTCGGGCATGGGCTGCGGCACGTCCAACTGCTGCTGCTGCTGCACGCCCGCCGCCTCAGCGTCGGCTGCCTGCACGTGCTGCAGCTGCAAAGGCTCGTTCGCGCCGTAATTGCCGTACCCCGGCGGAGGAGGCGGCGGCGGCGGAACGGAGCTGCTGCTGCCCGCGCCGCTGGGCGTGGCCATGCGGCTCGTCTCATGGCTGCCTGGTTTCGGGGGCGGCGCAGGCGGCGTGGCGCCCTGGTCCGGGTGGTATCGGGACATTTGGGTAGTCTGTGGTTCTGTACAAGTGTTTCCGGTAAAAAATTTTGAGCCTAGAAACAAAAACTATGGGAGGGGTGTGAGGGGCTCTGGCGGGTGCGTGTTGAATGAAGAGAGATGTTGTTTGAGGTTGGATGTTGGACGTCTGACGTCGACACGCCGCCCGTGGCGTACGTGGGGGGAGGCTCCGGAGCTAGGTGCAGTGATGTGTACAACGCCAGCCTTTCATGCTGTTAACACGGCCACGTAAATGATTACACAATATCTAAATGAACGGTTGCCACAAGACGAGTTACTTGTATTCTTTCCTTGCGTATCACGACGTTTGCAACATTAGAGAGAATAAAGTGCCGCACAAAATAAATGTCAACAATTACATGATACCAGACAGCGCTTTTCCATTTGCGCACAAGATTACGATCCAATGTCCTCTTTTTACATTCTCACACGCCTTACTTCTACCCGTCACCTATTCAATGCATCCTTAAATGTATAAGGGATCACTCTTCTTCGAGCCGAGCAAAGACCCCTAAGACTTGACGGACCAAATGTCCCGCGACCATCCCATCTCCCGCACCTTCTTGCTACTGGCACCAGTCGCGCGCTTCTCGCCCGTGGCAATGGCCAGCGCCTTGCTGCACGCCGCCAGCGCCTCAACCAGCTCCGTCATGCGCTTCGTTTCCGAGAATACGGATGTCAGGTCGGAGCTACGCTCTGCCACCACTGTCGCCAGCTCCATGCTCTCGAGCAGATTGTCGCGCGACAGGCCCGTGCCCGCAAAGTGCAGCGCGCTGATATAAGCGAGGATCGTCTCGGGAAGATACTCGCGGCGGATTTTTCTTAGTTCCTCGTCGCCTTCTGTTTCATTGTCAGCTCATGTCGCTGGCCTTCTGTGAGAAGCTGAATGCTTACCAGCTATACTAGCAACAAGCCAGCCTTTAAGAAGGGGTTGCATGTTATCTTTGGCAGCCTTAATGCCATCGCCAACACTAGCCCAGAATTTCCGGTTTGTAGCAGGCATTCTGCCACATGTTAGCAGACAACATCGCCATTAGAATGAGGGTTACGTACTCTGCTGAGAGAATCACCAGCGATGCTATCGTCTCCAGACTGTCAAGCGCTGCAACTATCGCCTCAAGATCGCGGAAATTTCGAGCGTCAGAAATGACTTGCTCAGGCTTCCCATCGAGAATGTTGCTTCTCTCCAGCTGGTCCTCCCAAAATCGCACATCTTCAACTTGCGGCGTCTCCGCTTCGTCCTGCTCCATTAGCCCACGGAGTATGTCACTAAAGGGGACGCGCCTCATCAGTTGTCTCGCCGCGTTGAGGTGCATGTGCGCTATCGAGGTTAGCAAATCTCTACTGAGCGGCAAGAATTTTGTGACTTACTAAGAAAGTATTTGTACGCCTTAATACCCATGGATAAGACCGTGGGCCACTTCTCGTGAACGAGAGCCAACCACTCTATAGAGCGGATGAGGTGCTCATCCTTGGTTTCAATTGCATCCTCTTCCTCACCGAAGAAGTCAGGCTTGATCGCGCGTCCCTGGCGCGATGTTGAGCGCCCGGCGTCGACGATCCTGAAATGGATCTTGGGTGGCGGTCGGTGCGCCAGCTCGAGGTTGATTGTGAGCTCGTGATACATGAGATTGGCTTGCTCCTGGACAAATTGGAGAACGTCGATGCCAGCTTTCTTGACCAGCTTGAGCTGAAATAGACGCTGGTCGTGCTCCTTTTCGTGGATGAGATTTTGGGACAGGATCTTGTAACATCGCGGGGCTTCCACGATAGAGCAGTATAGAGGGATAAGCTCTTGTAGGCCGGCGTGACGCAAGTACTCAGCGTACGCACCAACGATACACTCTTGCGTGAAGCGCCAGTTTGGTGGCTGCTTTTCCGTTTGCAGATTGTCATCGGCATCTTGTTGCTCCATGAGTAAGTAAAGAATATAGATGTGCGTGACGAGTCTCAGACCATCGTGCTGATCCAGAGAAAAGTATTTGTGCTTGGCAAGCTCATCGCCGACCATCGCTGCTGTAAGGCTTTTGGTAGGGTTGCCGAGTTCAATCATCAGGCCTTGTTGGAACAAGTGGTGGCCCGTGTCATTGGCAATGAGAGACGCTTGGAGAGCCTTGGTGGGTTCCTGGGCTTCGTCCTTGATCGTCGGCTTCGCTTCTAGTGACCGCATCAGTCTCTTCTCGACGGTTTCATTACCATGAAACTGCACAGAATCGAATACCGAGAAGGATTGGGTCAAATTAGAAGCCACATCCGCAGGACAGTTGCCGAGGATAAAAGAGTCTAGCTGTGTTCGCAGCAGAGCATTGTAGTGCGCGAAGAGATAATCATCCCATTTCTTTGCTACGCTTTCGACACTGCTTACATCGCCAGAGAGAATACCGTAGACAGCGCGCTCGTGCTGATCGGAATCACGGTTACGAGCGAGAGCATAACACATGCGACGCCACAGTGCCAGGGATTCTGGAGCCGCATCAATCTTCTCCTGGTTCTCATCCGACGAAAAGAGGACGGCAGACATGGAGACGGCTCGCCACATTTCCGTCCTCTCCTGACACCAGTCGCGCATCTCTTCCAAGTTGCTTCCTCGGCGGAGGTGCTCAAAGCAGCCTAGCCAAATTGCTCGCTCAAAGTACTCGTCCTGAGGTTCCAGCTTTCGGTCTTGGCGAGTCACAGCGTCAGGATCCAGGTTCGTCACGAGAGGTGCACCATCCGAGTTAAGATGTGATTCGGCGATGCTAGGTGTCTGACTTTCAAGGAGTTTGGACCAGCCCGTCATACTCTTGCGCAGCTTGATCTTAGATCGTGTGTGTAGCCAGCCATGAGCGATGACGTCTCCGCGATCGGCATTCTTTTGCAGGTCCTCTACCATAGTATCAATGTCCGGGCCGGCGGCAGCATTCGTCTGCAGCCATTGGAGGACGGCGTGGCGCTCTTGCGCGACAGGGTTGCGTCGCAAAAAGTCACGCAGCAGGTCGCCCGAGCCGCGGTTGTGTTGTCCTTGATCGAAGGGATTCGCTCTCAATGCGGCATGCCGCAGAGGCAGAAGGCGTCGAACGAGATCCCACGTCTGAATTTCCTCTTCTATACGCTTTGTCTCGTCGGCGCTGAGAGCAGAGCCAGTCTCGTCAGCGTCGTCAATATCCATATCAATGTCATCGTTGCTATTATCGACGCGTTTCGGTTTTTTCGTCGCTAGCCGTCGAAGAGCATTTTCGTAATATCTGCGTGGGAGATCTAACAATCGTTCCTTCTTCTCCGCCGGCGCGAGGAACGGCGAAAGGCATTCGTCGAGCGCGTTGGCGAATTCTTCGACCTCGGGGCCTGCCTCGAAAGGGCCCGTATATCGATTCATTTTCCTACCCCAATACGACGTGATTTTTCTAGAATTGGGCGCTAGTTTGATGCACTGCGATGCGTCGTCGTCGTGCGAGCGCGATGTTGCTGGTAGGCCTCAAGCCTGCTGCGCAGAGCTCGTCGGAGCTCACTCGTTTGTTGTGACGCAGGTGCCACTTGCGTGCGGTTGAAGAGATTCACAAACAGGTCGCTAATGTCAGATCTGGTTATCAGGGACAGTGCGCCGAGTATCTACTCGCGCCACTGTGTTGGCTTGCTGGCGAAATTTTGCGAGTAGGGTCTCAAATCGAGGCAATGCAGAGGTCAATATTTTGGGCGTGCGACCTCTGAGCTACGAAATAGGCGCCGGTGGGTGGGGACAACAGCTACACGCGCAGTGACAGCAGCAGGACTATGTCAATACAGCAAATTGAAGGAACTCGACGGCTTACGTTCAGCTTTTGTGAATATCAACCTCTCGTCAACTTATGATTCTTTTTTCTTCCGACCATTCTATGTGATGTGTGCGTACCTCCCGAGACAAGCAAAGTAAATAGCCACAGCGTGGCTTCGATTTGCTTGTCAGTAATGTCGGGACAATTCCAGCAGCTGATATTATAAACACGATATATAATACATATATCTGATTGTAAAATTAAAGAGAAAACGGACATTAGCTACAAATCACCACAGGCATTGCATGTATAGATATGCATGCAATCTTTCCTCCAAACTGATCTCTATGATCAGTATTACAGGGTACGGACCCGTTACAGCAATATGCAACAAAGCGAGCGCCAGCCCTTTCTTGGGCACAACAATTTTTTGCACCAGGGCTGCGGGCTTTTTCTCTCTTTTCTTCTTCACATAATGTCATCGGCATTCATCTTAGAGTCTCGGAACAGGACCTTTCAATTCTTGTTCAGGTCCCACGAGGATCTCTAGCGTGCTCAATGATCGCCTAGAAAAACTCCCAGGCGCTCATCCCAACGTTACCTGATATCTCTCTACTGGTGGACAAACGAAGATGCGCGCCACATACGAGTTTTCCAACTGTTCAATTGTTCGGAGGAAATGGTCCATGAATCTAACTCAGCAATATCCAAAGAATGACGGATTCCAAAGTTACTAGCGCCGATCAAATCAAAGTCTAGAAGAGACAATCCCTCATTTGCTCCCGTTCAGCTGCTTCATCTTGAGCCGAAGCAGACTCGGCTTGGGACAGCTGGGTGACGAGGCGTCGTCACCATACCGTTCGTAGAAAGACTCACAGCAAGTGTATAGAGCCTTGATAACATCCTGACACCTGGCTTCGTTGTAATTATTCTTCGTCAAGCAGTCTAGATGCGTGAGCGGAAGCTCGATTGCATGTTTCACTGTACACACCTTGAATTGCACACTACGTCGTGCGACAGTCAGCCTTTGGCTACCTCGGGCCTATTTAAGACAAGAAGATGACTTACTGCGCGAGGGTGGCAAGGCGGTTTGGCCTCGACATCGTCTCTCCCAACCTGCGAGGAAGTGAGTAGGTACTGACTAGGCGCTTGCAAAAACATGCCATGGACGCGGAAACATACCATGGCGGATACGGTCTGTGAGGTAGTGAAGTCGATCAAATGCTTCCGCGTAGGATTAGTCGGACGACTAGGTTGACATAGGTTAAAAAGGTATAGCTATGAATTTGTCGATGTGGTAGGTGAATTAATAAGGTAAGTGATACTTGGACGACGTCAGAGCTTCGGCGAAGGCAGGCAACAGAAGGGCTAGGTATTACTCCACCGAAGGGGGCCGCTTCGGAGCAGAGCTTGCTATGAACTCTTCACGTCGATAGTCTAAAATGACATGATTCACTTGATCGTGCATCACTGCTAGAGACTCAGCAGAAAGTGAGATATTCTGCTGCAATCCCGAGTTACTGTGATGCCTCAACAATTCACAGCGTCGCACGTCTCAGGTACCTAGGTAGGTACTAGTTAATGAAACCACCGCTGTTGTTCCAGGGGCCGCCAGCACATCACTCCGGCAGTTCCAGCGCATTCGGCCTTCTCCGTTAGTCAGCCGCGCGTCGCCACCAGCTTCATATCTACCCAGTTAAATAGGGACCGTCCAGCCAATTAGGCACACGTTCCCCCACCCTTCTCTTTTGAGCGTCGCCCGCCAAAAGAGGGCCAAACGACGAGCCAGCCCGATATGGTCGTGACTTCTCGTTCGTTCTCCAACTTGTGCAACTCTTTCACCCCCGCAACGCTCCTCATCCGCCCACGCACACCCTCGACGCCTGACGCAAATAATTATCAACTTGTATCGAGACATCGCAGAAAAGAAAAACCTACAACATGGCTGAGGACAACGGCGGTCTTCCCGGCGGCGAGGTCCCTGCCGCTGGAACGGAACACCTAAACATCAAGGTGACGGACAACCACAACGAGATCTTCTTCAAGATCAAGCGAACTACCAAGCTCGAGAAGCTCATGACGGCGTTTTGCGACCGCCAGGGTAAATCCATGACGGCCGTGCGATTTCTCTTTGATGGAACGCGAGTCCAGCCGACTGACACGCCCGACAATGTACGTCTACTCCTCCCCAACTCTTTGCCCGTCTCCGGCTTTCAGCAGCAAAATACTTCCAAGTTTGCCACTGTATTTGAAAAGGGTCTTTTTAATAACACAAAATTCATAGCTTGAAATGGCGGACGGGGATACGCTCGAGGTTCACCAGGAGCAACTCGGCGGTGCTGGCCTTTAGACGCCCACAAGAGAAAACCCCGACATAACAACTGTATGAGATGACGTTACTACAAACATGCGGCGTTTGGGAGGAATGGTCCTTGTCACTAGCTACGGACCACAATGTCTACACTGCTTTCTTCTATTTTCCCGAATAAGATCTCTGCGTGTTGACAACGCGTTAGAAGACTACAAACAAATGTTTCGCATGTGATAGGCTGTTTGCTGCTTTTATTCTACTGCTTTACTGCAACCTCGGAGGCCATTTGGACATTTAGATAGACAAAGTCACATCTAATATCCCATGGCTTTACTTGTATGCTTATTCATGTGCGAAACCAAAAGATGACCCTGTATTGTAATAATAAACACAAACTCCACGCGTAAACCGACATTTCTAAACCAAATCATATGCGTAAACCAAAAAACAAGTATAACAGGCTGCGACCGTCACCAAATTCCAACCAGCCAGCAATGATCGCATCAGCTGCCTGCAAAACATATAGTGGTGACATATCATAACCATTGGAAATTTCACACATTGAAGAGCGTAGACGTTCGTTTTGTCGCAACAAATCATCGTTTGAGCTCAATCATGCGGCAGCTTGTGCACAAGATGCTTCCGTCATCGCGAGGAAACACCTGTCCGTCATCAAACCCTCCTTTGCACTCGGCGCAGCGGAAGCACTCGTCGTGCCACTCGCCGCCCAGAGCCTGAATGTACTGGCCGACGACGCCCTTTTTGCAGCGCTTGCACTTGGGCGCGCGGCGCTCCGTGCGCTTCGTCTGGCAATTGATGCACCACGCGTAGCCGTCCTTTTCAATGTGCGTCATGCCGTGCCCAAAGGGATCGCCGCACTCGGCGCAGAAAAAATGCCCGTAGTGCCAGTGCTCGCCGAGCGCGACAATGTGCTCGCCGAGGATCGGCGTCTTGCAGTGTTTGCACTTCGGTGCAAATTGCTCGTGCCAGTCCAGGTGGCAGTAGAATCGGAGGCGCTCGTCGCCGTCCTCTTCCTCGGTCGCGCCGGGCAACTCCTCGATTTCCTCGCCGGCTCGCCGGCGCTGGATGCGGTCCAACCGCGCGTTTCTCGCGACTTCTGGTTCGGGACTAATCTCCATAGCTTCCAAACTAATGTTACACGCAAAGCACGTGAAGCACTGGGGATGAAAGCGCTCGGAGACGCCGGCCAGGGCAACAAATCTACCTTCAATGGGAAACGAGCACTCATGGCACAGCGTCTTGTCTCGGAACCTAGCGTCAGGCGCAGGAGACCAATGGCTACGCTGCCTTGAGTTCAGACGCTGCTTGATATGGCGGGACGCGGGGGTCGGAAGTACCCTCGCATTGTCGACCGACTTGCTGCCGGTCGATTTGCTGGTAGCTGCTTTATCGTCCGGGGTGACAATCATGGGAATGTTGGCAGTTGAAGCATCTTCGTCATCACCCACAAAGATAGTCGGGATGCTGATGGTAGGCACGGAACCACCGCTGTGAGTGCCGTCATCCACTGCAATCGTTGGGATGTCGATTGTTGGAATAGAATTGCTGCCTGGAGGGCCACCATCATTACCTATGCTGATGGGAAGGATCTCTGCTTGAGCCGGCGGCTGACCCCGCGGTTGGGCCCGCGGTTGGATACGCGGCGAGCCTTGCCCAGGAACAAGGATCGAAGGGACATCCACCAGCTTCCAGCCCGGGAGAGGCTGCGATCTCCGCCTGTCGAATGTCGTCGCCGGGCTTGCCTGACGGCCTGATTTGGCATCAGTGGTGTCGCCCGTGGGCTTCCAATTGGTATCAAAGCTTACAATGGGCCGTCCCGGACTGTCACTAACGGCACTAGGCTCGGGAAGCCTTGCACTTCGATCCTTCAGTCGCATGCTCGTTGCCTCACGAATGTCCTTGCTGCGGACCTCAACCCCATGCTTGCGTTCCACTGGATCATCCTGTCGCGGAGTAGTGCGTGCATTGGTTGTGTATATACCGTTGTGAGATTGGCTGGGAGGGTTGTGATGAATTTCAACTCGATTTCGAGGCTTCACTATAGGATCCTCGGCAATGACGGCGGGAATACGCTGGCCTGCAGGGTTCTGCGTCGCACTGGCAAGAGTTCGGCGCGACGGGGGGGCTATATCGGAAACCGGCCGTTTGGGCGTGGTACCAGGCTCTTCCCAGATCTGATCTGCAGAGAAGGGATTGTTGACCTCTCCGCTGATGTTGCGGTTCATGCTGCTTTTGCGTCTGCTACCTGAAGCACTGCCGAGTCCGATGCCACCATAGGTCTTGCGGCGCTGGCTGCCGTGACCGGTGGAACCAACGGTAGTTTGGCTCAGATCTGCAGACTGACGAATGCTGTAACTGTTGACTTCGCTCTCGTTCGAACTATTGCTCACAGAGCGGTAGCCGACGTCACGTCGCATGCCCGTAGAAGCGATGTCGTTGCCGTAAGTACCGATGCTAGCGGTGCGAGCGTGAGCATAGCTGTTCTTTCTGAGATGCGGGCGGTAGCGGTAAGGACCATCTGGACGGGGGGCTTCACCGCCTCCATTTTGGTGCTGCCAAACCAGCTCCGCAGCTTCATCGAGGGCAGCCTGATATATGCGGCTCTCATCGTTTGGGGTCTCACGTCCCGTGTTGTCCTGTACATCCATCTGCTCCATAGCATCTCGCAGGGAGACTGCTTCTTCCTTTTCCATCCATCGTTGACCTCGTTCCATGTAGGTGGCCGTAGGCACCACTTCGGATGGCTTGAGGGGACCTGTTGCAGTGGGCTTGCTTGGATAATAATCCCGGCCACCCCGACCGCTTATGGTAGAATAACGAGATGACATGCTGAATCCGCCAACGCTCGGTGCGTGAGAAGGTACGCGTTTATGATCGGGTTGTTTGCTAGTTTGTGATTGTAGTGACGAAGCATCGAGGCTAAATCGTCCGGCGAGCGATCGTGACGGTTCCGTGGGATGCGAAGGTTGAGGTCGGGCACCTCCAGGCCGCGGCGTTCGGTTAGTACGCAAGTCGGCGAGGTAGTTGGCTGCAAGGGAAGCAATGGTCAGCAATGCACGTCGGAAACCCGCCACTTTTTTGCGCCCGCGGGCGTCCTACCCATCTGGTCCTTGCTCATGTACGAAGGTGATGGCGGCGTCACCTTGCGCGGCCGCTGCTCGCGCGAAGCCCACATTACGCGTGATTGGACCAGAAAAGTTGTGAACTTTGGTATTTGACGATCTAGAGTGGTAGCAAGGTTCAAAGTGATTAGGAAGGGTTGTGACCGTTGGGCGCTGGATATTCGTGAACCGGAGCGAGGTCGGGTAATAATCGCTGTATGTACTTTGCCTGAACTGACTAGGGTTGTCACAGTGGGGGTTGACTAGGCAACGCTCTGACTAGGCGGCTTGTCAGTCGATGAAGACTTGGCCGCTCCACCTAACTATTTACCATCCACGGCAACCACTTATCAAATAGCGGGTTCCAAGTTGGGTGCTGCATATGCCGGCCAGGAAGAACGAAGGGAGACAAAATGAAATGAAGGAGGAATATATTAATATACAGGTCATAAAGTAGTTCACAGAAGTAACCGTTGCACTACCATCGTAGCTCGCCCTTGACGCCTTGTTCGGGCTCTCCGCCAGTCGCTGACGTCTTGGATGAATCCTCTGCGTAACCTAAGTTTTTGAAGTCATCCTTGGCCATGAGATTTCTGGTACTGTTTAGCAAAGAGTTTGATGGACCGTAACGTAGATTGTAGCGACATCCTACCGATCCATTCTGCAAGAGAGATATGACTTTGCTAGGTTGCGACATTCATGCTCGTTGACGCCTCGAGCCTTTTTCATACAAGCCAGATACTCTGACATGACGGATTTGCATTCGCCTAAGGTCACGGCATAATAAGTTTCGATTGCAGGATGACTTGGCCACTTTCCGCCAGCCACTTACCATCGTGATCAAGTGGGAAACTTCCGCGTTGTGGCCTAGAGTCACATGTTAATTCAGAAGAGCCGTGTATCAAGGGAGTGCTGGCGCCATTAAAGGCACGTACGGTGCCGGCTTTGTCGATGGAAGCTGTCCCGGGGCTCCAAAAGTACTCATGATTTCGATGTATGAGGCTGTCTGTATGAAACAGACGGAATGAGTGTTGGTAAAAAGCTGTTGGGATTATGGCGCCACAATTAGTGACGGCTATGGCGGTGCTGTGGCTGGTGTCAAGCATACAGGCGTGTGTGTTATCGATAATGTAGTTATTGTTAGATGCCCACAGCAAGCCATACAGTGGGTGGTGTAGGGTGATTATCTTCGAACGACTCCTTTATTTGAAAAGATCAATGACGCAACTGGCGCGCCATTTTGCAGTGCGCCATTGTGCAAATTTTGAAGTGTGCCACTCGATAAGTAGTCAGGCACAAGCAAGTCGTTCACAAAGCGGCTGAAATTGGCGTAGTGCCCCTCTTTTTATGCCTTGCTTCCTGCACAGCAACACACTCCTTGCTGTGGCTTTGCCCCCATGAGTGCAAGTGGGTATTTTGCAAGCCGCGCCACACATTCGCACTCCCGTACTCCCGTACTCCCGTGCCACAGCGCAAGGGCTACCTACGGCTGGCTACACGTGAATCGCATCGACGCCAGCAGTCCAACTGTTCCGAGAAGCGACGCAAAGCGAAGCGCAATCCATCGTCTGTGTTTTGGCGGTCGACCCGAATCCCATGATTCAACTCTAGCGCCTCTCACGATCTGTCGCATCTATTTTCCGACCCAAACGCCTTCGCAACCACCGCTACAATGGCAGCCCTCGGCGAGGACCTGCTCATCACTGTCAACAAATTGCAAGACCTGGTCTTCAACACCATCGGCAGTGACTCTCTTGACCTTCCACAAATTGTACTTTGATACTTCTCTGGTTCCTCCTAACAAATTGGCACCAGTCGCTGACCATGTTTGAATAGGTTGTCGTCGGCTCCCAATCCGCAGGCAAATCATCTGTCCTCGAAAACATTGTTGGCCGAGATTTTCTACCCAGAGGAAGTGGCATCGTAACTCGGCGTCCTCTTATTCTGCAACTCATCAACGTACCTGAGGATGAGAACGCTGCCGAGCCGACAGGCGACCGCTTCCGTTCTCCCGACAGTGCGCGACGCTCTGAGTGGGCAGAGTTCCACCACATTCCCAATCGACGTTTCAACGATTTTTCCGATGTCAAGCGCGAGATCGAAAATGAGACATCCCGTGTCGCTGGCTCAAACAAGGGAATTAATAGACAGCCCATTAACCTGAAAATCTACTCTCCGCATGTTCTCAACCTGACTCTGGTTGATCTTCCTGGCCTGACCAAGGTACGGCGCGCCACCGGCAAGACTTTTAATCCCGGCCTAGATTCTGACCTGTTCCATAGGTTCCCATTGGCGATCAACCGACCGATATCGAGAAGCAGACTCGTAACCTGATTTCAGAATACATTGCCAAGCCCAACAGTATCGTCCTTGCTGTCTCGCCCGCCAACGTCGACATTGTCAACTCGGAAGCTCTCAAGTTGGCTCGCCATGTCGATCCTCTTGGCCGTCGAACCATTGGTGTTCTCACCAAGCTCGACTTGATGGATCATGGGACTAACGCATTGGACATTTTGTCCGGACGTGTCTACCCTCTGAAGCTGGGCTTTATCGGCGTCGTCAATCGCTCGCAACAGGATATCCAGGGCAACAAACCCATGGAGGAAGCCCTAAACGACGAAATGGATTTTTTCAAGCACCATCCTGCTTACCGCAACATTGCCACCCGCTGCGGCACGCGGTTCCTGGCCAGGACCCTCAACACAACCCTCATGGGACATATTCGCGAACGCCTGCCCGACATCAAGGCCCGCCTCAACACCCTAATGGGACAGACCCAGCAGGAGCTCGCCAGCTACGGCGACATGCACTTCAGTGGCAAGGAGCACCGCGGATCTCTGATTCTGCAACTCATGACCCGATTCGCAAGCTCTTTCATCTCTTCCATCGACGGTACCTCGACAGAAATTTCCACCAAGGAGCTCTGCGGCGGTGCCCGCATCTACTACATTTTCAACTCCGTGTTCGGCAGCTCTCTCGAATCGATCGACCCAACATCGAATCTCACCGCCCTTGATATTAGAACTGCCATCAGAAACTCTACCGGTCCCCGACCCAGCCTGTTCGTTCCCGAGATGGCCTTTGATCTGTTGGTGAAGCCTCAGATCAAGCTTCTCGAAATTCCCAGCCAGCGCTGCGTTGAGCTGGTTTATGAAGAGCTTATCAAGATTTGCCACACCTGCGGCTCAACAGAGCTCTCAAGGTTCCCTAGATTACAAGCTAAGCTGATCGAGACCGTTTCGGACCTCCTCCGCGAGCGTCTAGGCCCCTCGTCCACCTACGTCGAGTCGCTAATCTCGATCCAACGCGCCTACATCAACACCAACCACCCCAACTTTCTCGGCGCCGCGGCAGCCATGAGCAATGTCGTCAACGCGAAGCAAGACCGTGAGCGTAAGAGGCTGATTCAGGAAGAGCGTGAAAGGAGAGAGCGCAAGCGCCTCAAGGAGCTCGGCACTAATGGCGAGATCGAGGAGACAGAAGACGGGGACAAGGAAGCGCAAAAGCATAGCAAGCACTCGCGTAGCCTTTCGCCTGCTGTTCATGAAGGACACCACAGTCTCGCTGCTGCTGTCAACGGCCGCCCTCACTCGCCCATGAACGGCCAGGGCCTCGGTGGCGCCAAGGACACGTTCCTAAACTACTTTTTTGGCAAGGAGGGTCTTTCACCCATGCACGCCTCCAGCGGTCTGACCAACGGGCGTCAGCACAACGAACCTAGCTTCTCTAGCAGCCTGCGTCGCGAAGAAAAGATTGCTGTCCGTCCTGCACCGACAGTGCGTGACGACGATTACGACCCCACGTCGCGTAGCTACGGCCTCGCGTCCCATCTCGTAAGTTGTTTTGCTTCCTCGCCTCGCTCGCACAGCGTCGGCGAGCCTGTACAAGAACGTGTGAGTACTTGGCTAACAATACATTCAGGGCGAGTCCAACGAGCCCGCACTCACTGATCGCGAGGCCATGGAGACGGAGCTAATCCGCGCGCTAATTTCGTCCTACTTCAACATTGTGCGCGAATCCATTGCTGACCAGGTGCCCAAGGCGGTGATGCACCTGCTCGTCAACCACTGCAAGGAGGTGGTGCAGAACCGACTCGTCAGCGAGCTCTACAAGGAGTCGCTCTTTGAGGAGCTACTCTACGAGGACGACGGCATCAAGAAGGAGCGCGAAAAGTGCGAGAAGCTCCTTCAGACGTACCGCGAAGCGGCCAAGATCATCGGCGAGGTGCTGTGAAAAGAGTTGCGTGTTGACCGCTACGCGAAGAGTGGGTTGGGAGAGGAAGTTGAAAGGAGCCATCGTGGGCTTTTGTTCTTTTAAAGCATTCCCGCCGATTTGCGTCATGTCTTGACCGGCCGGACAAGCCGATGTCTAGAAGAGCAAGATTTGGCATCCAATGCTGTTTGGGTAACAACAAGAAGAGCAGGAACTTGGACGGATGGAACAGGTTACGGGAAGGAAGAGTAAGGGGAATCAGAAACGGAAAGCAACGGGTCAGAAAATGGTTGCTCTTCTTGAGAGGTTGCATGTGTAGTGGGCTCCTTTTGTGCTTTCTCTGCGCCTGTTATTTTTGTATTTGTGTGTACGCTGATCATGTAAAAAGAAAATCTCTACGTCTTTTTTTTTTCTTCTCGAACGCTTCTCTTGGCTTTTTTGCTGTTACTTTTTGCCGACTTTGGGACTCTACACTTTACAAGAATACACTATACGCATCTGCTGCTGGAAGCTATCTTGCGATTAGATTGAGTAGAGCATCATGTTGAACGCGTGCGTGTGGCATCTTGGAATATATCAATACTAAAAAAATTTAATCAGAAACCGCTTTTCTAAAAGTCGTCCGTTACTAAGTGCCGATAACTCGACAAGCCCAGAAACAAGTATGAATCGCAGGGATATCGCAAAAGTGTTACATAAAGACCAAACGCAAAGCAACAACACCACACTATCTAGTTATACAAATTGGCCTTGCAAAGGGCCAAGGGGCAAAACAAAGAGAAACTACATCCTGGCGGGATTCACGCCGCCTATCTGATCAGGCTGCTCGGCGTAAACCTGGAAGCTCGGATCGACGCCCCAATTTGCCATTTGCGCGTAATTGTCAAACGTATTCTATAAACAGAGAGTCAGATTTGGTTCGCACACCTGCTTATAGTCCTGATGCTTACCCAGTCAATGTTGGCGGCAAAATCGGCGGCGCCACCATCGGCGCCAAGACCGTTGCCTACCGTCGTGAACATGCTCAGCGGCGACATGGGCCCGCCGGCGGCACTGAATGGGTTCAGACCATCCATGGGTATGTCCATGCTGACAGGCGGCAGGCCAAAGTCCATGCCGACGAATGGGCCGGCGTCGAACGTGGTTGCAAAGGCATTGTTGCTCTCGGGGCTCAGGTCGACCAGGCCCGCCGAAGAGAGGATTGACTGCGGATTTGATGGAAGGGAATCCATGTCAAAGGTGAAGGGAGGCACACCCATGGAGATGGAATCGGTGCGCGACTCGGGCGTGTTTTCGCTGCTGCTGACGGGCGTCTTTATCTTATCCATCATGATTTCGAGGATCTTGGACGCTTTGAACGCGTCCATGGACGTGTCGGCCAGACTGGACCAGATGCTGCCTGCCTGCTGCAGAGAGCTGACCATCTTGACGCGCTTTTCATGGTCCCAGACAAACGAACCTTCCGTGTCCTGGCTGGCGTTTTTTTGCATGGCCATGTTGTCGCAGTGCAGGTCCATCACGATGAGCATGGCGGGGAGGATAAACTCCTTGGTCGCAATTGACTTGACGTACCAGCTGACGGCGCGAAGCTTACCGGCGGGCTGAGACTCGCGGTGCAGAGTGGAAAGGTGGTCCATGGCTTCCATGGATGCCTCGATAGCGGCGCGGCGTGAGTGAGCGTATCGCGGATTCTGTCTTGCCCTGACCATGTAGTGGCGATGAAGCAGGCACATGATCTTTTGGTACAGAACATTGACATTAAATCGAGCGACAATCAAAGTCACTGGATCATTGGAGCCTTCCAAAGGGGTAAGCTTCAAGTGAGGCGGCAGTTCTTGCATGACCTGTCTCAACTTTGCATCGAATCGCAGAGTCTCATCGTAGGGCATCCCCTTGCCGAGGCGATTTGTGGCCTGCAGAATGTTGCCCAGCTCAAAGCAGAGTTTTGCTTTGGCAATCATGTAAGAGATCGGAGTCGGTTCGGACAGCGGGCGGGACATTGGGAGTTCCTTGATGGTCTGGTGAAAATCGTCGTCGAACAAATTGTTTGGTAATTGCGCATCACAATCTCGCTCATTGATCATGCTAGGCAGCGAGACCTGATGAGAAAAGACAATGTCAGACATGCGAATGAGAGCCCATGTTCGCCGGCGCATTTCTGCTTGAAACGGACTTAGAGATGGAAACCATTTGGCATCGCGATGATAGCCCTGACGAATGGCAATACGGGTAATCATGGAGACGATAAGCCACAGGCCCAGATCAGCATCCCAGCGGGTCGAGTATTCGCCGAGAACATATAATAACAGCGTCTCTACCGTGTAATCAACGGGCTTTGTATAATCCCCCTTAATAAGGCACTGAACAGTGCGTAGGCGATACTCGTCAGCAAGGGCCAGGCTCTTGTTCTTCCACTCTGGAGGCTCGTCGCCGACTTTATTATAACTCAGCATTGCCAGGGAGAGGACGGAGTACAATAGGCCCAGCCACATGATTGGCGTCTTGTTGGGGTCTTGCCAGTGAGTTCGCAATTGCTGCAAGAAGGTCGGACCATGGATGACACTGACGGCGTTATCCATAGAGTTAAAGTATCGACTACACAAGGCCAGAACATGAGTCCTTGGTGGTAACGAGGTGCGCAGCTCAATTTCTGAAGCCGGCTGAGCGCCGAGCAAAAGTGTAGGGCCTTCGCGCGCGGCGGCTGGCTTGGAGTTTTTGACACGTTCGTAGCTGCTTTCTAGCTCCTTGCGATGTAAGGTAAAGTAATTTTTGACGTCGGATATATCGGCAAGAATCGAGTGCCAGTGCTCATGGCCAATGTACATTGATTTGCCCTTGTCGGCGTCCACCTTGAGCATCCCGAGAGAGGCGGTCAAGCCATCTTCATCATCGCTCCCT
Source organism: Beauveria asiatica (assembly GCA_038367545.1). Taxonomy (NCBI): domain Eukaryota; kingdom Fungi; phylum Ascomycota; class Sordariomycetes; order Hypocreales; family Cordycipitaceae; genus Beauveria; species Beauveria asiatica. Next base: position 46,154 of record JAAHCF010000127.1, on the reverse strand, counting down.
TCGTCACCAACGTTGGTTCCATCATCATGCTCCATCTTGCCAGAGGGTGTGCTGTCGACGGTTGTCTGGGATACTGACTGGCCGCGGGCTGCTGCCACGGCGGACGACGGGTCACTGCCACCAGTATTCATGAGGGAAAGCACCAAATTCTCCAAACGATCAATGCGATTCTGCATGTCGTCGGGGCTGAGGTCCGCTTGACTGGGGCTCTTTTTCTGGGAGGCGGGCGCGGCATAAGTACATGACGAGGTGTCGTTGCCTTCACGTTTGGTGCAGTTGCTGCAAGGGTGTTTTCGGTCGCATTTCCTAAACAGAGTTAGTAATAAGTAGGAAACGAGGCGTTTAATTTTAATGAGTTGCTGGAGCTCACAATCTGTTGGCAAGTTAGCATGACGCAGGATATAGGTTGAGTCAATTGATTCTTACTTGCGTGTTCTGCAGGGATAGCAGCTGAGAGGGACTCTGTTTCGTTTCCGGACGACTTTGAAGCTATCTTCTGGCGAGCGAGCACCAGTGGAGGAATTTGTCGAGGGCGGAGTGGGTGTCATCTTGGTGGTACTGAGTATGCTGGAGGTGCAAGCGGAGGGGTTGAGGCTCTGCGTGGCGATTGCGACAGAGGAGAGCGAGTTTCACACTGGAGATGGAGTCGTCCTGGCAAACGTTGGAGAAAGCAAGGGTCTGACTGGAGATTAGAAAGTAGCAAGAGTTGCTCAAACCGCATTGGAGTCTTGGCCGAGTGTGCTGACCAAAAAGCTCTTCTTGGCTTCACCAGGCACTACAAGCACCAGCTGCAGGTTATGCGACGAATATGCAGACTCGAATCGATGGATGGCCCGCGCGTGACTGTTTCGCCTCTATGGCGTGTGTAGGAGTAGAAAAAAGATAGTAACGGCTGGCTTGAGCAGTCGAGTGCCTGCGCAGGGCGAATTGTTGCAGGCGAGTCTTGCGTAGTCGGATAGGTTCGCGGCGCCGTATAGCTATGCTAATAGTGGCTGATTGGGTTGCGTGGCGAGAGTACTACCTTATACCTAGGTATGGATGAACAGGTAGGGTGTTGGCGACGAAAGTGTCTAGAACAGGCTCGACTCGCTTTCGAAGCGGGCAAAGACGACGGTTGAGTGCGATGAAACAGAGGTTAAATGCGATTAGATAGAAGAAGCAGAAAAAAAAAAACAAATAAAGGTCAAGTATTTGGTGTCAGCGCCAGTCGATGAAATATCAGGCAGGCTGATAGTTGGTAGTGGGTGGGGGTGGCGGTGGTGCAGGCGATGCGTTAGTTTACAGGTAGTGGAGCCACTTCAAGTGCAGGCAGAACGAGTTGGGCAAAGCAGGCGAAAAGGCAAAAAGAGAGGCGCTGGTTGGCTGTGCATATAGCGGCAAGTCCACTATTAAAAAAAGCTAGGGAAGGAGGGGGTTTCGCCGCTAATTATAAACGTATGTCGGACGCACTTGCCCGCAAACTCCGGATGCAGCGTCGAGGTTGTAGTTAGAGGAGGAACAGCACGCACAGGAAAAATGCGATGACAGAAGACAAGTTGGTAATGATGAAGAGATGGAACTCGATGATTCCGAGACTTTGAAATGCTTCGAGCAGAATCCCATCGTGAGCCTCCTAGCCTCTACGGATAGCCTCTTGCTCGATAGCCTCAATCTGCACGCTCATCACTTCGCGCTACTGGGCCTTATCCCGCAGCAAGGCTACCACTGCACACGCACGCTGAATGGAGTCGCTGATACCCATCGATGTGACTCACAGATGCAGGCATCTTCACGCACGGGTCCCCTAATAAGCTCAGACGCAGCAGGCCCAGTTCCAGCGACACAGTAGCCTACGGTATTATTACCAACGACAACACTCACCGGTTTCATGTGTCAGCCATTCTCTCACCTTTTTTTACAGACCCACCAATGACCCAAGTGGTGAGCAATGAGACTGGCTGGTCACCTCGAGTCCCCCATGACGTACTTAGCATTATCAGTACACGTTTTAGGTGATAAGGGCTCCCTACAATGTCGCGGGCACAGCTACCAGGGTCAGATAGGCGGGAATATTCAGTTTGAAAAAATGCTACTTGGGAGGTCGTCATGTGCGTATCTCGAGAACTGTAGTTGACGATAGTAGCGTTGAGATGCCCTGGGAGAAGGCGCGCCAGAGACCCTGCGACCTCTCGCCGTAATAAGGTAGGGTCTCCAATAACCTGGGTTCTGCAACGGCCGTTGTTGGTGCCTTTGCGGCTGGCTGTCGGCCCATCACAGAATCAAGAGCTTGGTGTTGAAGATGGGTGGATTAGCTAAGCCAAGGCCGATGATTATTATTGGTTAAAACTAGCATGGGGTTTCTGCCTAGCGCTAGTGCTGATCTGGAGTAGCGCGCTTACAAACTCCAAAATGCTAACTACTATATTGGACTCGGCACCACTTGGTTGGCCATGAGAGGTGTCTGGCTGGTTTTTTTAGCCGTCTGTCTCTATAAATATATAACTTTGAACAGATCTGATGTCACAAGTTTCGTTGAGCCAACAAGAAAATCACCGTACGCAGATATATCATTTACTCAAGCACCATAACAAGACAGATGTGCCTAGATATGAATATTACCCTCATAGGTCCTATGCCCGTCTGGAAAGACACCAGACGCTCCATGGCGCCATCGCCCGTCTTTTCAAATCTGCCCCCATGTGTGTACTCCGTATCTTGCACCGCTCTATTTATCACGACTAAATAGATACGCGGTTTATCCTCTTGGCCTCCTTGCAGATTTCGATATTGATATTCTCGATTTTTTTCCGTCAGCTCTGTACAAAAATTCGGAACGTAAGGTGAACTGTTTGGGTATTCTAGTCACCAAAGTATTATCAATGCCTGTCGAGCATTGCTTATTTCTGTCCATCCATGTTGATGCGGCCCCTCAGGCGCATCACCCAACAAGTGATTTGGTCATAGTACGCCATCTTTGTGCGCATCCGAAAAGGGCACAATCCTCTGTCTCAATGACGTCCTCTGTGACTGGCGCAGCAGATTTTATGCGGCAGGTGTATCTGCCATTTCGCCTTGTTTTCATGCTACCGCAACATCCGCCGCAGCCGTGTACGCCTTGAAGAACTCTCCGTTGCTCTCCATCTCTTCCTTAACCTGTGCGCAACTTTGGTTAGCGATCTGGGAAACACAGTCGCGACAATATACTTACAATATCCAAACCACCAACAAGTTCACCGTCCATCCACAGCTGAGGGTACGTCGGCCACTCGGCGTATTCTTTGAGGCCCTGGCGAACCTCATCGTCGGCCAGAATATTGAAGAAGCCGTACTTGACCGAATTCTCGCGGAGGATGCCAACCATCTGTCGCGAGAAGCCACACTGAGGAGAACTGGGCGTACCCTTCATGAACAGCATGACGGGTGCCGCCTTGACGAGATCTTCCAAACGTTTGAACAAATCCGCCTTTTCCGTCTCGGGATCAGCCTGGGGTTGGTTGGTGGCGACAGCCGCGGCGGTGGCGCCGGTTCCGTTGGCACCAGTCCTGGGCTCTGGGCTCTTGCCGGCATGTGACTCGATGGCGTTGCGCACCTTGACGGCGTTGCTGCCGCTGACCGTCTCGAGGACCTGGCCGCCGCGCAGCAGCACCAGGAAGGGCACGGCCGTGACGTCGTACGTCTCGCTAATGTCGCTCAGCTCCTCGGCGTTGATGGAGAACCATTGCGTGCTCGGCGGCGACGTGGCAGGGTATTCGGAGGCGAGCGTGGATAGGACCGTGGCCATTTGCGCGCAGGGAGCGGCCCAGGGTGCGTGGAAAGAGACGACGAGGAGGGTCGATGGCGCCGCGGCACCAAGGACCTGATCCCACTGAGCCAAACTCGAGACTTCGGAAATGGTCGACATGGCTGAGAGAGGTGTTGCCGGAGTTGAACCGAGAAAAGGTAGACGAAGACTCAATAGTGTGCCCTGTAGAATGAGAAGAGTGTAAAGCGAAAGACAGAATATGATGCTTCGGGATGGCGAGTGGTTGCAAAAAAATGGCGGGGCAGCGTTTGAAGCAGCAGACCGTCTTCGGAGAGGGGCGAGAGGAAAAAATGAGCACACTTTGCGTCACTTGGGGGAGTGGTTGCGCTATGAACGGCCTGTACCTAGCACGCCGTAGAATCTGGTAGACACCAGGTACGAGGTAGGGACATGCTGTAGGTACCAAGGTACTAACGCACTAAGACACCTTGGCGGCCAAACCAACTGTGCGTACCTACCTAGGTAGGTAGTAAACATAAGAGTCTCTGCGGGCAGCCAGGTGCAAGTCGTGGTTAACACCGCCCCACCTGCTCCCTCTTGCCTTTTGTCTCTTCAGCGGTCGCCCTCACTTGGCCCTTGGTACCGCTAATTACAAGCTGCAGCCTGGAAAGTCTCCCACGACGCCCTGCAGCGCCCCGTCGTAAGCACCAACCGGCCACCCCGCTTCCTCTGCTGCGGCTCGCAACGTACGTCAATCATCTCCAGCAACTTGGCCAAGCTCAGAGCTCCTCCATCCTCAACTCTCCCGACCCCCTCAACCAACCTTCTTCCTGTCCCTTTTGCTTCCCTTGGGCTTCACGACGACACGCCCGCACAGGTCAAGGAGACGCCTGCATTACTCTCCCCGGCCTCGTGCCTCTATTCTTCACATTGACCCCGCTATCCTTGGCCCCTGTCAATCCCGCCATTCTCTTCCGCCAAAGCTTCTAGAGCTTCCGTGGAAACTTGTTCGCAGGCTGTCTCATCACCAGCTCTGTAGGTACGCTTCAACGCCGCCGCACCCTCGCATTGGGGGAAGCAAATCTCAAGCGCATTCGCCATGCGAAAAGAATTCATTCGAATTCGCTGACCCTTTCTCTAGTACACGATGGCTTCCCTAAACCTCTCCATAAACGGCCCGTCCATCAAGAAGGAGTACACCTCGGTAGTCGAGGCTGCTGTTGCTCCCTCCGGCTCTCCAACCTTTGCCAAGTGGGTTCTTTACACTGTTCAGACGCCTCTTGTTAGCGTTTTCGAGTCTTCCGGAAGCAATGAAAGCGTCCTCAAGGTAGAGAGTACAGGCGGTAAGCGAACCCCCGACGATCCGATGAACCCGCACCATCTCTACGCGCTTACTGACAACCCCCTTTGCAGAGGGCGAGCTCACTGAACTTTTCGAAGACTTTAGCGAAGGCCGTGTCCAATTTGGCTTTGTCAAGGTCAAGGACCCCAACTCTGGTCTCCCCAAGCATGTCCTCATTGCCTGGTGCGGCGGCGGCGTGCCCGAGCGAACAAAAGGCTACTTCACCAGCCACCTCAACGCTGCCTCCAAAGTCCTACACGGATACCACGTTCAAATTACCGCTCGATCCGACGACGATCTGGAACCCGATGCTCTTATGCGCAAGGTCGCCGATGCTTCTGGTGCCAAGTATGCCGGCGGACCTGCCGCCGGCGCTGCCAGAGCTCCCCCTCCCATCAAGTCTAAACCCGTCTTTTCCCCCTCCAACTTGAGTGCTGGCCGCTCTGTGAATCCTCTCGTTGCTGCTCGCTCGCGCAAAGACGACAATGTCGACGCCGACGGTTGGGGTGCCGATGCGCCTCCCGTGACTCGAACTCATGTGGAAAGGGTCGAGTCCGCATACAAGCCTACCAAAGTTGATATGTCAAGCCTTTCTCGCCAGAGCGAGCCCTCCCGATACACTCCCGCCCCCGCTCAACAGCAGGACAGAGATGTTGTCGGTGGTGGCTACAAGCCTGTCGGAAAAATCGATATTGCGGCTATCCGCGCCCAGGCCAAGGAGAAGCGCGACGACCGACCAACCCCCGTCAAGGGCGCTTACGAGCCTATTGGCAAGGTAGACATTGCTGCCATTCGTGCCAAGGCGCAGAAGCCTGCGTCTGAGCAGCCCGAGCCCGAGCAGCCTGCCGAGCAGGAGCCCCCAAAGCCTCTGGCTGATCGCGCTGCTGCCTTTTCGCAGCCAGCCCAATCCGAACGATTAACATCACTGCCCAAGCCCAAGATTGCCAACAAGTTTGGTGGTGGCGGTTTCTCAGCTACCAAGGCGCCCACGCCCGGTGCCCTTGGTCTACAAGGCCCTGTTGCCAACGCCTCGTCTGCGCCCGTCACAACCACCAGCCGTACCTTTGCCAACGAAGGCGGCAAGACCCCTGCCCAGCTTTGGGCTGAGAAAAAGGCGCGCGAGAGCGGCGGTGGCGCTGGAGCGGCATTGCCATCTTCTCCCGCGCCGATCAGCCAACAAACGAGTGGCAACAAGGAGTGGAAGAGCGGATACTCTGGCAAGTCTTGGGCATCGGTACAGACCCCAGCTTTTGGACGTGGTGGTGCCGAAACTGTTCGCGATAATAACCAGGCCATTCCTGAGGACGATCAAACCCGCGGCGGCCAAGACGAGCCGACTGGAGGTGTTTCAGCCCTGCGCGACCGCTTCAAGGGCGCCACGCCCATGGGAGGCGCACCACCTGTCCCTGGCGCTACCCCTGGACATGGAGACGAGCAAGAAAAAGAAGAGAACGCCGCCCCTCCCCCTCCTCCTTCCGGGTCCCGTCCCTCTGGTGGATTTGCTCTGCCTGGCCTGCCTACTCGCCCGCCACCTGTCGATGACGAAGAGGAGGAAGAGCCGGAGCGTGAACAGTCTCCCATCCGCGTTGCGCAGCCAGTCGCCCGTCAAGCCGAACCAGTTCGCGCTCCCGCACCTCCACCCGCTCCCGCGCCCGCGCCTCGTGAGCCTACTCCCGAGCCGGAACCTGAGCCCGAGCCCGAGCCTGCGCCCGCGCCACCGCCCGCTCCCGTCTCTCACCAGACTGCTCCTCCTCCTCCTGCGCCTGCTCCGGCGCCTGCGGCTGGCGGAGCCTCCCAGCGTGCTGTCATTCTTTATGACTACGACAAGGACGAGGACAACGAAATTAGCCTAGTTGAAGGCGAGATTGTCACCGACGTTGACCAAGTTGACCCCGACTGGTGGATAGGCACCAATGTGCACGGCGAGAATGGTCTCTTCCCCAGCAGCTATGTTGAGCTCATCGAAGAAGACGATGCCGGTGCCGGTGGTGGCGCCGCTACTTCAACTACCTCCACCACCCCCGCTCCGGCTGCTGCTCCGGTGCCCACGACGGCTGCGGCTGCTCCGGCCCCAGCTGCTGCTTCATCCGGACATACTGCCACTGCTCTGTATGACTACGAAGCTGCTGAAGATAACGGTATGTCCCTTTTATTAGCAACAGAGAAATGGAAGAAGAAAACAGTTGATTGCTAATAAGTATTTTTCCAATGCAGAACTTTCATTCCCCGAGGATGCGCAAGTCACAAATCTTGAGTTCCCTGACGACGACTGGTGGTTTGGCCACTACAAGGGTGACTCGGGTCTCTTCCCCGCCAATTACGTCCAGCTAAACCAGTAGAGCCACTGAGCATGCAGGTCATGGTTGTTGATGTAGGAGCAAGGAAATTTCGATTCCTGCATGTGCCTCGTGTTGTTAAAAAAAAAAAAAAGAGCCAAGGGATACGGCGGGGTGTGGGACAACATTTTGTGTTTGCCTCGTTTTCTTTTTCATTGTAATTGTTTATCTGGTGATATTCGTATCGTAGAATGTTACATTTTGACAAAGTCTACTTGTTTTGTGCTGGACTCGCCCATCACGTACTCATCCCGTGAATGTGTCGGGAATCGAGAGGAAGAGACTCCATATGAGTATCGTTGTGGAGCGAATGTTTCGTCAGTATTGGTTGTACAACAGCTCTGGAGGATTTGTACCTTGAATTAAGGTCAAGTAGCCACATGGTCAGGCTGTTGGACAGAATCCAATTTCCCGTCTCATTCAATGATATGCATACTGTATACATTCACATGCATCATGGACGAGTTTGGCAAAATGTGACCAGCAGGTTGGAAATCAAGAGCTGTCTCAAAAACTGTGCAGGAAACCATATTTAACCGTCCAATCTAACCCTTGAACAAAAGCCAAATTGACGTCAACATGAATGTTGGGGATAATAAAAGGCTGAAAAAGGGCACGACGCAAAGAAAACGTGGAGGGATCGATTAGACGTAAAGGATACGAGCCGGCGCAAATGCGCACGACTCAAACAGCGGAATAACCAAGCCGTTCAGTTGAAGGTGAACGTGGCTGAAATGCTGCCAGAGGAATGAGATGATTGTTTTCCGAATTGGGCATCGTGGGTGTATGTACAGGAATGTGCTCCTACTCGGAGACAAGAAGCCATGTAGATCGCTTCTTTTGTATCCAAGCAGTCGGCCGACTGCGCTGGTAAAGCGGTCATCGGAGGGGAGCAGTCGTAATTAATCCCCCATCATGTCCTCATTTTCTACAGATTTTTGGAGTCGTCGTTTAGCAGAGGCATTCACAGCACTCCAGACTAGAGACACATAGGATATTAGTAACCAGCGCGGTTGGGTGGGCTCGAGGAGGTTGGGGGCGCGACTTACCAGCACTCGCAAGACTCTTCGACAACACAGCAACAGCAGAGGGCTGCAAGACAGGCCATCAGGCAGTTAGAGCCGCCACCACGGTTGCCGCGAGCATCCTGCTGCTGAGGAGGTGGGCCCTGCTGGTACTGCATGCCCTGGGGAGGACCGTACTGGCCCTGAGGGGGGCCGTATTGACCTTGGGGAGGACCATAGCTCTAAGAAGTCATGTTAGCGAAGCTGATTCGGTGACAAAATTGCCATGTCGCGCATGTCTTGTTTGCACAAGCCGCCCGCGTCGTCGTCGTCGCAACCGTGAGCTGTCGTTTGCATGAGAACAGCCCCAACAGTCCATGCAATCCAGCGCCGTTAACTTTGCCAAGCTCGCACGATCTATCGATGCCAAGGCGCTGATAGCAGGCAGTGGTAGTGAACCATCTCTAATCGTCGACTGAGTCGTGCGGTGATCGCGACGAGCGGGTTGATTGTGGGCGTCGGCGTGGATTTTTCTTCCGAGGTGGTGCGTCACTTACGGCTTGGGGGTGCTGGGGGTACTGGCCACCCTGGTTGTTGTAGTAATCCTGGTTGGACATTTTGAAGAAATGTGAATCGAGTGAGGCGACGAGGTAAAGTGGAAAAAGCCGCGATGAGTGTAGTTGACAAGACTAGGAGGGAGGGGAGTAAATCAAAAAAGAAAGAGGGAGATGTGGAAAGGAAAAGGGAAGCAGATAGACAGGGGACCTAGGTGGATGGCAGGCAAGTCCGTACAAGTAATCTGGACTTGCTGCTACCTAGTTAGGTCAGGGCGCGGTTCGGAAAAGCGGCAGGTCGGTATTTTGAAGCTGATTTAGCGGGCTTCAGGCCATGGGCTTCTAATAAATAATAAAAGCTACAGCAATTTTGGCAGTCTAGCAAAGCCAACTGCACGCTACGCAGGGGCTTGCTGGCCAGCCGGTGGAGAGGGTCTTTTTTTTAGTGGGTGGCGTACTAATGTGTACGAATACAGCGTTTCCCCAGTGGGACCCCTTTTTTCTAGCGGCAAATCCAGGGCCTGATGGCCAACGATTCAGCACTTGCCTGGCTGCTTTGGTACGCGCTGATGATGAGGGACCCCGAGGCGCTGTTCCCTCCAGCCAGGCACACGCACCTCAGTGGCTCGGCTGCGTCTTTTAGTGGACAGATGAGGCTGTGCTGCATGCCGCAGTAGCGTACTCCGTAGTCAGTTGTCTATTGTCCCTCGATGCAGGCTCACTTCTGATTTTAGTTGAATTTTCTTCTTAGAGGTGGCGTTTGCAAGTAAATATGTAGACAGAATGATAGGTCGTAATGCGAGTCTTTGATTCTCATTCTTAACAGGTTGTACACGGGGATCCGCGCTCAAACAAACTTTATGTGGCTGGAGCTTGCGGTGGATTCCGGATCATATTGTACCGACCAGTGATGTTAGTCACTCAGCCATGTGAGCATGAGCAAGACGCGTACATGTTTGCGTCGCCGTCTTGCCACTAGCAAAACATGCCGGTAAAATGACAAGAAAGAAGAAGAAGAAAAAAAAAAATGGCACCAAGAGGCCAAACGGGATGGGCATACTGGTAAGGCTGATTCATGTACGGAGTACAGAGAGAGGTGGCGCGGTAGGTGAGCACCTTTGCGCATGCGGTGGCATTTGCATACGTACTCGTCCCGGAACTCGCCCTCGTCTCTTTCGCTGGCAAGCCTCCTTTCGCGGCCCAACTGGGGCGCAGACTTCTCTATACAGTCTAGTGGCGATGCGGGAAGCCCTCATGGTCTCCAGCGGCCGCTTACGGGACCCGGCTTGGTTGACCGTCGTCGGCCTACCTAGCTCTATCTAGCCTCAAACCGCTGCTCCTGCAAAGGTGTCTCAGGCCCGCGCTGCCAGCGGCGTTGCATTATTGCAGGGCCCCGGCAGCACATCTCGTCCTTTTCCTGTCGATTAGGTCTCTTTTAGGGTTGGAAATGGGGGGCCGCAAGGCCTGGTAGGGATGAGATGTGCGCCCAGCCACAAATAATGCCTACGTACCCCGTACCTGGCAGGGACCACGATGAAGACAGAGTCGCTTGCGGTCTACGTACTGTTGCTGGTACAGAGCCAGACTTGCGATTGTAGATAGCATACTCCGTATGGAGTACAGGCTCCTTGCGGGCAAGATTATGACATACGCTCTCTTTCAGGCAAATACGCTCTAACCGGCGGAATTGCCTCAGCGAGCTACTTAAATAGGCATATCAGACAACGGGTTGCCCGAGCCTTTGATATCTCTGATACAAAAGGCCATGGAGCGGCAAGTGGAGAACTCCAACACCATCACTGTTATTAGCAGCGCATCTCGGGCTATCAGGCTTGCAGAAAGAATTTCCATCAAGTATCTTGCCTGTTCCTTCATCTTCGTCTCGTCTCGAATCGTCGCCATCAGAACAGCGGACAAAAGCTGACGGGCTGAAGCGCCAACCAATACGAAGCAGCATCAAATTCATTATGCTTCCGTAACAGAGCTGCAACCAGTATTTACCTGCAAACACTGAAACCAGAACAGCGCACTGTCCCTCAGCGTGCCGAACTTCCGATAATCGAGGCGGTGCATGGCGCTGAGGCCCTGAGAGGAGGATAAAAGGGGGGGGGGGGGGAAACGAGCACAGCACAGCTTTCCCCAACATTTCAGCGGCAGCCATCAGCCCTTTAATTGCCACTCTATGTTGACGGTTAAATTTGAATCTGCACTGCCAATATTCTGGTGGACACGCTGGGAGATTAACAAAAAGCCATTTTTTTGCTGTAACCGCCCATGCCAGACGCCAAAGACGGCCCGTTCCCATCCATCTGAACGAGTATAAAGAGAAGGACGTGAGCAACAAATGGAAATCGGTATCCCCAATAATAACATCTTATTATTTCCGCGACAAAGGCGCTGCGTCGGCATACCGCACAGACAACGTCGAGCCCTGCCCCCGGCAAACAAGAGGACATGTATCCGTACCAGTAAGAAGCCGCGGCATCTCAACCACGCGTGTTTTCAAGAACCCCTTCCCCAGCGTCGTTACACCGTAGCATCTCCATGAACCAACCCCCCGTCGCCGACAAGTCTCAAACATACTCACCGCCAACTTGTTCCTTTCCCTTCTTGTCCCTATTCTCATGCTATCCTGCCCTTGGGTCTTGGCTCTGCCAAGTGCTTGTGATTAATCACGCGGGTGTCCCCGTGAACGAAAACTCCCCCAGTTTTATCCTCTTGGCATACATGCGGCCGAGAAGGAGACGCTGGTACAACCTGGTTGGGGCTTTTCGGGCCTTGAGGCAGTAAATATCCGTACTGGGCGCTTATATCAGGTGCCGTCTTTTGCTGTCCTTCTGCTGGGCACCTACACTAGAAATTCTCCAATGACGAGCATGACCTCTGGATACACGCCAATGCATCAAATTCGGGATCCGGAACTCCCCAGACTTCTTGAGGGCCGAATCTTTATTTACAAACAGTCCCTCGAATATGGTACTGCAGCTTCTACACGCCCACATGCCTGGCCTTCTCCGTGTGGCGGGGGCTGTTTAGCAAGATAAAGCAACTCTCAGGGCGACCCAACTCTCATAATCGGAATTGTAAAGGGCGGCTAGCCGATAAACCCGGCCCATGGCATAGAATTTTTGGTCTTCGAATATATTGTAGAAACCAACGGAGCAGCTACACGAGTGTCGTTGAGAAGGTGTGTAACGGATTGAAAACTTCTACATTCATTGCACTGCTCGTTACATGAATCATAACTAAGCCGTCAATGACTTCCCAACTTTTCTATATTCCCGACCCCACTTGCCGTCAAAAATCAAGGCTGAATTCCTTTCATAATTCATATGTGCTTTTTGCCTCTCTACTTTCGCCTGTCTCTGTCCCCCCCAGCGTGCGTTACTCGTCATTCTCCTCAGCGCCCTCACCGGCCTCTTCGTCTTCGTCTTCCTCATCCTCGTCCAGACTGCCGGCAGGAATGGCGTACAGGCGTAGGATGGACTTGTTGGGGTCCTTGAGCAGGACAAACTTGCCGTCCTCGCCCTCGTGCTTCAAGCACATGTCGGCAATGGTGCGGACGATGCCCCAGCCGTTGGAGAGGGACAGGTTCATCTGGTTGGCGAATTCGCGAGGCTTCCAGCCAATGACGCCGAGAATCACGTGCTTGTCATTGGAGCGGGGGTTGACACGGGACACGAAACTGGATATTGATGTTAGCAATCAGGCAGCAAATACCATTGAGCAGCAGAAATCGAACGAAGCGAGGACAAAAAAAACATACCCAATCTTCATAATGTCAGACTGGGACAGAATGCTCTGCACCGTCCAGCGAGCAAGCTTGCACGAGTTGTTCTTCATCTCAGTGGCAACGACGGCACCACGCTGCGAGACGAGCTTGGCGCGCCAGTCAAGGGCACCACCGCTGCCCTGAGCGCGGCTGTCAAACTCGTTGAGGGCGCGGATTGTCATGTGCTGGTCCTCGCCGTTGATGGCGTTCTTCTGGACGGCGTCGACCTCTGTGCGGACAATGAGGTAGACGGGCTCCTCGTCGTTGGTGGAGAGGTCGAAGCGACGGTACTTGTAGGCGCGCGAGGCCGGGGGATCCGTGTCCTCGGAGGCGTTGTAGAAGGGGTTGGCGTTGGCCATGGCCACCTGGGCCGTCTCGCTCTCGGTCACGACCTGGTTGACAAAGTTGTGGTTGATGTACGTGGCCTCCTCAGCGAGGGCGGGCGGCTGGTTGATGACCTCGCGGCCGCCGTCGGCAGCGTCAAGCGGCGCGTCAATGGCGTTCTCGTTGACCGTCACCATGTCGAGCGAGGCGTTGTCGCGCTTGTCCAGGAAGATCTTGCCGCCCTGGCGCGTAATGACAATGTCCCACGGGTACACGGAGCGCGTCGAGCACATGAGCATGGACAGGATGGTGTCGGTTGCGAAAATGGTCGCCTCGTCCTTGTCGGCAAGCTCCTGGATGACGGGATCCGACGACGTCGTGACGTTGTAGGCGGCGCGGTCGAGCGCCGTCAGCTTCTTCTCGCTGCCCTTGACGGGCTGCTTGTCATACGAGCGGTCGTAGTAGTAGAGGAAACCGTAGTCCTCAAGATCCTCGCCCGCGTCAGTCTCAAGGTTCAGCTTGCCCAGGCGGTTATAGTCAATCTCCTCCAGCAGGCCCCAGTCGCTCTTGATGTTGATGCTGGCATCGCGGTTGCGTGCCGGCTTGTCGTAGTCGCGCCAGCCGAAGCGACGACCAGCACCACCACGGCCACCACCGCGTCCACCACGCTCGTAGCCACCGTAGCCCTGACGGCCACCGGCCTGGCGACCACCGGCAGCGCCGCCGCGTCCGCCGCGGGTATCACCTCGGGCACCGCCGCGGGCACCACGGCCACGAGTGAAGATGGCGCCGCGGCCGTATCTCGATTTGGTGGAGTCGCGGGCGTTGCTGACGACGGAGAAGGTTGACTCGTCCTCAGCGGGAGGAGCGTTGAAGGTGACTGCGTGACTAGATCCATAAACTTGCTGATCTGGAGGGGGGGGGGGGAGAAAAGCTGTCAGCACATGTTTCTATCTTTGCACCACGCTAGGGTTATTTTGCTCACCTCTGTAGTTACGATTATACTGCTGGCGTCCGCCACGATCGCGGTCCTTGCCCTCAGTGGTCCAGTCGGCCATGCGGCCGAGCTTGTCGCCCTTGGAGAAGGGCGCATAGGGCACGCCGTCGAGAGTCGTCTCGGTGGTGACGGAGGGGCCCCAGCCATCGCCTGGGGGGCAACTGCCGCAGATTTTCCCGTAATCGAGTGAACTAGCCATGATGTATAGCGCTTCCTGTGTCGGTAGGCTATCGTCAAAGCTGCGTTGAGAAACCCGAAAGAGATCGTGTTCTTTTTGCGTCGGCCTTTCTGCACTTTCGCTTGTCCCACACTTTGAATTTGAAGTTGAGTCGAATTTGTGGTGGGGTGTGGGGCAAAAACTAGGAATACGGTTTTGTGACTGGCTGCCAGCTGAGCCCCCACCAAGAAACGCTGCCAGCACAGAGGAAGCGCGTGCCGCGTACAAAAATGGATGTAAAAGAGGTATTTTGATGTACTAAAGTGATAGTGCTGTTAATTCCTTGATTTAGTTCTTCTTTTGGTTTGCTTCCTTCATCGCAGCTGAACCCTCAGCACCGGTGGACTGCTACCACCAGTGTTAAGCAGCATTGGCCCTAACTAATTACCCACGCAAAATTCAACGGCCGCCAAAAGAAGGTGTAGGACTAGAATGAGATCGAATCTAGAGCAAAACAACAAAGACTGGTATCGTTTCTCATACAGTTCTACACTTAATACGCCATTTGCTCCAACCGATTGGAGCACACACTCTCGAAAGCGTCCCGCAATTCAAAATCTTCCATCACAGCGCCAAATCTATACCAGTTAGCGTTTCAGATAGGTAGGATAAGAAGAAGTCATCCTTACCCGTAACATCTGACCTTGCGGCCGAGTTCCTCGGCGATGCGCTGAACATCAGCCGCCGAAAGCGCCGCAAAGTGCGGGTGACTCATAATCATTCCCCATGCCATGACGGGTGTAATCTCGCCATCGAGATCGAGGCGTTTACTCAGGTCCAACAGCGTGGATAGATCAGCTTTGCTGACCTGCCATGTCCCCTGACTCGGGATCTCTTCCTTCTTGATGGGGGTTCCATCAGTGCCGACGAACGGCGACGACTGTGGTATATCCTTGAACGGAACAGGTGGGCATGACGCCATCAGGGCGTGACCACACGGGTCTCCCTCCTCCCCCGATGCTCTGTCCATGAGAAATGGCAAGTGAGCCATGCAAGGCTTTTCTAGTCTATAGAAAAGGATGAGCATAGAATGTGTATGTGCAGGTGGTAATGCTTACGCTAGAACAAAGTCGATTCCAGCTTGCTCAACGTCCAGTTTGGTCGCTGGGACGTGCTCTTGTGGAGATGCACTGAATTGATTCCCGCGGTAATGTAGTTGACGAGAAAAATTGCTTCCGGCAGACGGAGCCGAGCCCTGCGACGCGGCCTGCTGAGGCGAGAATGGGCCTTGCGAGCCGCCGCCGAAGCCTGTTGAGCCAGCGCTGGGGTCGTTATTATTGTCATCGCGCCCATTGCTAGGGTTGGGCATATTGATGCCATTTCGAACCAGTGTATCCCTTAGTAGACGGTTTTCATCGGCAAGCTTCTCACGGTCGCGCGAGACGGAGCTGTAGATTTCTTTGAGTCGTAGCACCTCGTCCTCGAGGGCCTTGATGTATAGCTCCTTGCGCTCACGATGTGTACTATCGAACGAGTTAGACATGCCCAAGCTTCATTAAAGCTGCTGCGAGCGTACCGCTGAGCCTGACGGTTAAGCTCTTGTCGACGTGTCAGCGCCGGCTTGCTGTCAGGCTTGGGGCCTCGACGCTTCGGCGTTTTACCATCTGGCCGCAGAAAGTCAGAAGTGAAGAGGGCTGAAATTGTAGTCCATGACGCGTTGCATACCGCGATTGGAGCGCTTATCGTTTAAATTCTTGAAGAAGTCGAGGTTCAGTCCACCAGGGCTCTTGCCTTCGGAACCCTCGCCGGGGCTCTGGGATTGGTGCGAGCTGTACTGCTCGGGAGACAGCGAGGCAGACATGATGTCGACGCAGTTGACAAAAATTGTATCGTATTCTGGGAAAATGACGACCCTAGAACCAGATACTGCGACACTAATTTGTTAGCTGCGTGATGGGCAAGCGTGCGGTGGCTAGTGCGGCGGTGATTGTGCAGTCGGCGGCCAGCAGACCATGTTGTCTTGGGAGAATTGACGCTGTATTGATGGCTAGGCAATGCAGACCAGTTGGTGATGCAGATTGAAACCGGTACTGCCGGAAAGTCGTCTCAAGTGGGTAGCGTTTCGGAATGGGGGTTGCTCACCAGGCAGAGTTGCGGGCAGTTGGGTTGACGATTGGTGTATCGAAAATTGGCGTTAATAAGAAACAGTGGCGGGGTACAGGCCTCAATCGCAGTCGAAATAGAGACGAAATGGCGGGTAAAATAATTTCAGCGGTCGTCTGTTAAATATTTGTGCAATTGTGAAAAAGACGGCATGGAGAGAGGGCGACTCCAATGGTCTTATCCCCCGCCGTGGACGAGGTTGTGATGACGGTCATGATGAATTGAGCAGTGCGGGTGTTGAGAAAAGTGGCGGCGCGGCGGAGAGGAGTGGGCCGGGGCCTGGGCTTTCAGGCCTGTCAGGTCTGTCAGGCCTGTCAGGCTGTCAGTAGAACAGCGTTTTTAGCGGCCTGTGGAGGCCATGACTAGCGGCTTTTGGGCGAGCCACAGTGCGATTTTGGCATACCCTCGGCGCTGTAAAACCGGCTAATGCACCTAAAAGGTGCAGGGCTGTGAGTGGACGGACCAACTAACTAATCGTACCATAAATTATAAAGTAGGCCAGCCGGGACGCTGTTGGCCCGATCCCTTGTTTGCTGCCACCATCGGCCCCCTATCAAGGGCCCAAGGCACATCCATCAAACAAATCCATCAACCGCTCCCTCGCTGGAAGCTTTGGTACCCATCAATTCTGAGCCGCAAGTGGCAGGACAACAGCTGCATCTCGCGGGTGATCCATCTGATCCATCTTGGTGCTGCTGGGTCTGGAGCCACTCAGTTATGATGGTACGGCCACTTTCATCAACTCTCGAGCTATTCACCAGGGCCAGTTCCTTCAAGACTGCAATCAATCACTATATACGGATAGATTTAATTTATTAGCGGCAATGATTGCCCGCCAGATATCGGGCGTCATACTTTGCCGCCCATACCATTCACTGGTGACTCGTGAGTCGGTGCCAGGTGGTAGGTAGACATAACTTGGGCGCATCCCCGCCCAACCCACACTCGCCCTACACAGCCACAGCTGACAACAGTGCTTGCAGAGTTCTTCAAATACTCGAGTCGTGGCAATTTCCCACAGACGACAATTGCGCACACAGGATCCGTTGAGCCGAGGAGTACGGATTAAAGAATGCCATGTTATTAACACTGACTTGTGAACGACACCTGCAGCATGCGGTATCAGAGCAGCAGATTGCTGCCAATTTCGACAACGGCCTTGATCCGTCAATTCTGCACACAGATGCCTCCAACGCATTTCATATCCCCAGAACAGGGACACACACCAGGGAACGGTGCCTCAGTGCTATCTATTTGGGATCAGTCTGAATTTCTGTAAAGACATCAGTGAGAATTTACCAGTGCATGCTTGGCCAAGGCCTGGAGTTGGAGCGCAGCTTGCACCAGTGATGCAGCAGTGGTCGGAGGGGCAAGGAGGGCAGATTATACCGCCAGCATGTCCTTTCCATCATTGTGAGTGAGTATAATTTTCTGCGAATGACCAGGTTCTTACCTTTCTCGTCCCCAACGACAGTGGCCAACGAGGGCACAGCAAGAGCGTAAGCACCGTGCATGAATTTCATGTTGGCCAATGTGACGTGCACAGATCGAACGGGCATGCAAGATGATGGGCAACGCTTGCTTGATTTATACCTGCTGCTTAAGCACGGCAATGATCCATCGTTTCAGCCGACTCGCGCGTTGACTACAAATTTGGTCTTATTTAGCTTCAAGGCTGCTTCGAAGTCGGCATACACGGACCTCAGCTGATGATCCAACTCACAGCGATTGGTTGCAGAGTGGTAGGTAAATAAATACTAGATGCCGACCAGCCGAGCTAGAGGTCTTGAGAGTAATAAGGAAAGGGTCTACACTGAAATAGCGAGTTCGTCCCAACGGCTATTATAGGCGCACCACAATATTTACCTCTTCCAATCATGGATTGAGTATCCGTAGGTACTCTTTCAATCAACGCCATTCTGGCATCCGATTGATTTCCACATTGTCTCGAGGAGTCCTTGCAGGAATACCGCTGCTAAGTGATATGCGGCCCTAGTGGCTGCAGCCGCCCTTTGCGCGATAATTTGATAATTTCTTCACCAGACTCCATTCAGTTGCATCGCCCACCATTCGCCTTTAAAGTCATCCGGTAATGATGGACTCGATCTATTACACTGCATATCAAGGGCTTGCGCTGTGAGAACACTTCAACTTGATGAATGCAAGCAACAGCACCTAAACGAATCTCGGCGCGAGTCACGCCGCTTTAACAGCCTCGATATTTGCTTGATCTAGTACTTGGGTCTTACCGAAAGCCACCAGCTTTCTGCATTGCAGTACCGTAGAGAAGTAACAAGATATGGCTTACAGTCAGACAAGAACGAACTGCCTCTTTACTGTACGGCTGCCGACGCAGTATTCGGCCGCTTGGCGGACCCTGCCTATCACCTACAGGTTTCTGTACCGCCACACCGACTTGCAGAGACTAGGCATTAATTTCAATAGGATAATTGGCCAGGAATTCAGCTATGGCTGATATAGCTGTTTGTTACAAGGTCATCTTTACCCTGGTTACCGCTGCCATCTTCTCCGTGGTGTTTCCGACCCGGATATCAACCCCGCGACAGCAAAAACGGCGGGCTCGGTCGAGTCGTTTCCGTTTCGACAAATTGGCCAGTAGCCTGAGAAAGCAGTTGCATCAAATAGTAATGCGGCTGGTAGACTATTGGCGATATGTTCGCATGTTTCGAGCTGCCCCTGGTCGTACTATGGAGTCTTGTCAGTGACGTCAAGAGCCCAGTCTTGGTTACGGCTACACCTGGCCATCACGATCCTGCTCGACCTGCCCAAGTACGGGAAACATAGACAAACGGGCGCATTTCCTTTCCACGCACCGGAACTTGCCTCTGGAAGTCATGAGCGGCATAACCAATCGGAGCTTCTTATGCCAAACGAATCACATGTCTCCCGCGGCTTTGGAAAGCCCTCACTTTCGAAGACCTACATCGCTTGGATGATGCGCTGCTGTCAGATGGCTTCAACAAAGCAAGGCTTGCTCCTGGGCATCTCGAAACAGCTTGAGCGTCGCCTCGAGTTGCCCATCGTAGTGGCTCGCGCAGCCATGGGCGACTTGCTTGCCATCACGCCTCCTTGGCTCTGTCTGATATGGTTCACATTGACGCAGGCATATCTCTTCCATCCGCTACCGTCCCAATTGTACTGGGGATGATGTGAAGCCAACTTCAACAGACTTCTATGGCCTGGTGGGAGCGACGGCCATTATCTACATTGGTTTGAATGCTTTGCGATTGTATCACGACCAAAAATTTTACCACTTCAAGACCATATTTACCATGTCTGGGGTGCTTCGTTTTATGATAAAGCCCTGCAGACCCACGACGGCGTCGGCGACGAGTTTGCCGCCGTCGAGCCAATAAGTATCGGAGCAGATCAGACCGCTGAGTGTTTGACAAAAATCAACGAGTGCTTGGCCGCGAGCCATAGAAGTGGCTCTTGGTGTGGCCATACTGGCGAAGCAGCTCGGCTGGGTTTGCGTCGTGTCACTTGCCCTCGTCGGCATGTAAAACCAGATGCCAAACAATGTGTTCATGACTAAAAAGTAGCTAGTTGCATTCATAGTTGCCAAGCAAATCCGTCCGTGATCGGCGGCCGTCAAGAAGGTTGGGTTGATGTAGTCCCAAGACTGGTTGTAGACCACCAGCTCCCCGCTCCTTAATATCCGCTCTTTTCGAATGATAGGTCTCTCCAAAATAACCACGGACCGCATCCAGCAAGAAAGAGCTCGTGAGACGGATTGAATGTCGCATTTTCTCCGGTACCTTGTCTGGCAGAATACGGTGTGAAACATCACTTGGGCGCTTGCACCCGCTGTTACCTTGGCCGTGCTTGCGCTCAGCAACCCAGGATCCCTCGAAATTGCCAAGGTATTTACGAGTTTGTCAGTCATTACACTACTGAAACATTCTACAGCACAGATTTTGAGTACCGTACCAGGAACGGTATTTAGTCTCAGCTGCATGTGCGGAGTCCTTTCATTCCTTCTGCCAAAACCACGAAAAGACTCTGACGGCTATTCGGGGCACCCGATGTGCCATCTTAACTCGACTCGCTCTAAATCTAACTGTATGGAGGCTGTTCTGGTAGTAAACTCAAGCCTCTACCTGCCCAGCCAAGCCAAGGAGGGAGAGAAGAAACGCTGTCTGTCCAATTTCAAGCCGTCTTCACAAGACCAGCCGGCGCAAACAAAACAATACTGTACAACTTGAGTTTCTCAATTGTATCCAGAACAATAACTGGCATTAATGGTAGCGCTGCTTCAGGTAATTTCACAAGGCTAAAATGTGTCGTAGGTAAAGCAGAGCTTGAGCAGGCACGGCCTCGGTGCAAGACCGATCAGTTGTATATTATTCACAATCGCTGTGGCTACCCAACAAGACTGTAAAAAAAAGCAATCTATGGGTCTTCATTAGATGGCTCTTGACGGCGGGCAGAGGCAGAGAGTATTTCTAGCTCGAGCACTCTTTACTTACACCAAGAACAAAAAAAAAACTATTGTTGATGGCTTTGCCAGTGTCGTTGATGGAAGATCTCGCAAGCATATTGTGCATAAGCTTTGCTAGCTGAAGCAGCGCGGCTGCATTGCCGTTCTCACGACGTACGCTATATCCCTGCTGAATACTGCAGATCAAATCCTGATGCTCCCTTCTGGTCGACTGGAACGCGATGAGACGTACAATGAGCCGATTCACGGCTGGCGCTACCCGAGATGTGCTCGAGGTGGTAGGGGATGAGGACCACAAAGATGAAAATATCAAGGAAGCCAATATTTCTGCAGCGTCAGATCAAGTGACTGAGGCAAACGAGAAAGCAAAGTTATGTTGATGCGTTGGCTATTTGGTAGTCTACCGATATTACTTCGAGCCTGTTGGCTGGTCCAAGTCAGCTACTTCTGTTGGCTTCACCGCTGTTCACGTCTTTGCAGCAAGGTACTCCTGTAATAAGTCGCTTCACGAGTCTTGGACTTGCACCAAATATCTGCACCATGCTGACAATAACGTTATGATATCCCTGGCTGAATCGGTGGATCAATGGACAAGGTGCCCAGATAACGCTCTTTGCAGATACATAGTCTCGGCATCGCCGATTATGCCCCGTACGTAAAATGTAAGCATAAATGAGTCACAGCTTATAAACAAAGGTCAGTGTTGATTCAACAACACCGTCGGCAGCGCGGCACTTTTCACCACGTTTGATTAAAAACAGTTGTGCGGCAAGTATAGCATGCATTTTATAGCTCCTGCTCTGACTCGTCGATAGCGCAGCTCAGCCATTCTTTACGGCCCCGTCAACAAGGCGACACACTAAATCGTCTCAGTCAGGATATGGCCCTGGTAGAAACGCGGTTGGCTACCAGAACGCTGGTAACAATAACAAGCAAGTTACAAGTATGACCGCTGTCTGCGGCGAGCCGTCGTTGACAAGTTCAGATCCGCTGGGTGCGACTGCAGAGACAGCCTACATCGCAATGGGGTCTCCCTACACGGCGGCTACGGTTCCGTTACTCATAGAAGCTGTGTACGTGCTGCAGAGAGCATATGCCTTTGGACGTCGCAGCAGCTTCGTCTCATGAAGCTGAGATTCGCGGGCCTTTGTCGGCTGCCGACGCCACGATCGTGATGCTGCTGGCGTTACTGTTGCGGTCCTCCACCAACCCCGCTCTCC
The DNA here is from genome assembly GCA_038367545.1 of Beauveria asiatica. NCBI lineage: Eukaryota > Fungi > Ascomycota > Sordariomycetes > Hypocreales > Cordycipitaceae > Beauveria > Beauveria asiatica. Next base: position 24,102 of record JAAHCF010000127.1, on the reverse strand, counting down.
TCGGCGTATTTTCTGAGCAATATTCCGTGTACGTGCTCCTGTAGTATTCTTGGCAATTGAGCGAGTGTCATGCTGACCAAGCCCTCCCCGCAGCTCCCAATGCAAGCCTCGTGTCCGTCATTGGTGGCTGAACAGTGTTTGAGACGTCGCTGGGAGCGATTGCGCAGCCGCGGCCCTTTGCAAAAGGTCAAGCCGGAAGATGAACCGGGGAAATGTACGAGCCACTGGCGTCGTGGCCGGCTGAGGGGACAATAGAGATGCATGGCGTGGCTGCGTCGCACAGGTTCGACGTCGCTGTTTCATGACTTGTCGAGTCGCGCAAGCTCGCTGACAGTTTGACAGACATGGATCAATTGGAATAGCCTTGAGATTGCGGCAGTCCTTGAAATTGGTGTCTGCGGACGTTCAGGAAGCCAAGTTAGATGTCGCTCGCTCGCAAGTACCGCTAGCTTATACTAGTCATGTGCATGCACAGTGGTAAGAGCTCGCTTGTGGCTACGCTTGCGCGGCTGCTTGAGATTGACAATGGATTCGTTGACATGGATGAATATAACCTGACCACGATACCACGAGAGGTCATTAGAGAAACCGGCTCGTGACAGTGCCGCACGATACATTGATGTTGATGGGTACGCTGCGCTTCAACACGGACCCCGCAGGCCAGCACGTCGAACGGCAGCATCCAGGCAGTGCTGCGCCGTGTCGGTCTCTGAGACTTGGTTGAGAGTGGAAATAATGGCCGTGGGCTTGACGCGGACATGACGACGGCGTCGCTGTTCCACGGGCAGCGGCATAGCTGTCGATTGCGCGGGGCGGTGTGCTGCTGGACGAGACGACGACAGCTTCGACGAGGAGATGAACGCCGCTATGCAGCGGGTTCTGCGGGACGAGTTTGACAAGTGCACGGTGATTGCGGTGGCCCATCGCATCGACACCATCTGTCCCGGGTCCGACGTGGTGGTGGTGGTGGTTGGTGATGGAGGGCGGGCAGGTGGTGGAGGCGGGAGCGCCAGAGGAGCTGGTGCGCGGAGGCAGATTGCGCAATTGGTGCGCGACACCAGCCATTAGTCAAAAAGTTTACATCAACACGAGTTTTATGTGCTTTTATTAGAGGTTTCACGTTTTTACAATTTTGTTTCGTGTCGGATTTCGCCGAAAAGGCAGGGCGAGTGTGATGTGGTTGGTGAGTGCCAACCCTGTTTGTTGTTCAATGTCAGCTGGGCCCCGCGCAGATCGATGGTAGGTTGCAGCAAGTTACCTATTTTTTAGTAGTTATTAACTACGTTGGTTAGGTAGGTAGTCTTTACTTTTTGCGGCCAGTGCAGCCATCGCATGGGAAAGCAATTCACGAGTGTGATGGTAAAAAACTGCCGAAATCGCAGGGTCATTGGCATGCACCGGCTGCTCTAGCCCGGGGCTCTAGTGCGAGAAAGATTTGCTACCTGGCCGATTGTACCTATCCTTACCTAACTAGTACGGAGTACCTAGGTACGGAGTACGTACTGTACTAAGATTTCTAGAATGCAGCGACATCAGCTGGCACAACACAACAGTTGGCAGGCAGCCAAACGGTGCGACCCCGCCTTCTGGCTTCTGGGCGTATTGGGGTGGGTGGCAGGAGTCATGTTCTCAAACGCAGAGACAAACGCAGAGACAAACGCAGAGATCTATTGAAATGGCATCCTTTGGTTGAAAATGTTTCTGGAGATTATGCTGTAATACATCCCAAAGGGACAAGCTACCATATTCGGTGACTTGTGTTTTTTTTAGGCGGCAGCCATTGCTCATCAGTGGAGTTGTTGGCAGATTTGTTTGTATATTGGAAACGCATGCTTGGAGGCTTGTGAGGCGCATCAATGGGGCTTCTCTATTGTGTGGTTGTGGACTCAAGTTTCTGAGTTTCCGAATCAATTGCCATGGGACCAGGTGGCGCATATTTCTCTCGTCATGGTCTCTCTCTTTTTTTTTTTTTTTTTTTTTTTTTTTTTCTTTCTGTTTTTCTTTTTTGCCTTTTGCAGAGCGTTGCTGGCTGCATATTCTGGCGTGCAAGCGAGTGGGCAGAGTTTGGTGGTGTGGTGGTGTCGTCGGCCAAGTTCAAAAGGTGGCACGATGGGGCTTGAGTACTCTTGCCAGCGCATGCATCCTGCTCGTGGGATGATGATGAGCAGATTATAGCGCCGCTTGATTCATCATCTTTGAAGATTTATTGTACAGGCAGGCCGGCGCCGCTGCAGCCGGGTGGTGTGCTCTGCGCAGCCTTCAAGTTACCCATCTATGCCGTACTAACGAAGCCATGGCTGCTGCCGCATTTAGACAAGGCCCAGCCTGCCCACCACAGGTACCCGTGGCTGTCCGGATAATAAATTACATGCAGAGCCACGACGAAATCCGCCTACACCTGGTAGTTAACTCATCATGTTGCATTATAGAACAAGAGAACCCGAGGACCCGCGTGAGATTGACAGGTACCGCCGTGAATTGGCCATTATTGCGCCGTGAAGTTGTTGCTGTCCGGCTTATGTTACCCTTACCTACCTACGTGTAGGTACCCCTACAAGCTGTGGATGGACTATTTAGCGCCAGCTCAACTCTCAATTTACTGTACAGAGTAACTTGGCTCAGAGGTAATTGGTATTTAGTTAGTGCACGCTAACAAAGCTGAGCTGGCTAGGGAGTTGGACTGACTGTAACTACGTACTTGCTTGCTTTACTGATTCAAAGTTAATAACTAATAGACTGCACTCATAGAAACCGAGGTTGTCAGTCAGTCGTCAGTTACAGTCGCACTTGCAGTCAGTAGTTGCCAGACACGCTGCTGCAAAACTCCGGACTATCCTCCGCGTCAGTTATGGCAGACCACAAGTGTCGACTGGCGTCCCCTTGTTTTCCAGCCATGCGTCCAGTCAAGCCACCTCAAGAGCGAATAGTCATCCACTAAGTTACCAGCCCATGCCGAAATATTTAATACCTACTAGTTAGACCAGGGAGATGCCCATGCAGACGCCTTTACTAGGCTCGGATCCATCGCTCCCATTGGCCAGATGATCAATACCCCCCGCTTAACATGTCATGGGAAGACCAGGAAACGCGACAGTACCTCGTACACTTGCTGGCACACAGTGCATCGTGAAGCAGAGAGGGCCCAATCCATCCCGCTGCATCGCCCGGTTTTTTTTGTTTCGACTTTTTTGGTCGACGCACGGCTTCTGCCATCTCTTCCATAGTGACACTTCCCTGCTATTCTCTTTTCTACCTGGCTGCTTCTGCATTGCAAGGAAGCTGTCCTGCGGGATAGCATTTTCGCCGAGTCAACTGTACATGCACCATCTGCCCTGCGGCCGCCATCACCCATCGAGACAACACCTGTCCGCCGCCCATTCTCACGTTTCCGCGCCTCCGTTCTGCCAGCTCTCTCTCCAGACTTGCCCTCCCCAACCAACCCCTCGGGAGCAACTTTTCTGCTCCGAGAGCTTCTTGCCAGTCATGTATCCAGGCCTTCCGCGTCTCTAGTCCCGGCGCCCTGCCAGTTCCCCCTCCGCTGAGAGCGCCAGCCGCGTGCCGCAAACACCAATTCGTATACGCCCAACAACAACCAACGCCGTGGCGGCAAGCCCTCGAAAAGAGAGTCTGGCCTTTTGCTGGCGCCGCCACACGCCATCGTTCATTTCTCGACATCTCGATACCTCTAGCGGCTCCGATTGAATAAAGTATATAGCCATGGACCCCCCGTCGCAGTCGTTGGCTCCCCCGGCCCTCACGACACTTCGCACATTGGACTCCACCCTCATGACCCGTTCTCTGAGCCAAGACATTCGAAACGAGAGAGAAGAGCTTCAAGAAGCCGCCGCCCAGACCCTCAACGTCATTGTCGACCTCAATCTCGACGGCACCATCAAGTGGGTGAGTCCCTCGTGGAACGACGTTGTCGGCACCCCCTACGACTCTCTCGCCGGCACTCTGCTCTCCGATCTCATCGTCAGCGACAACAAGACGGCCTTTACCGACATTGTCGAATCCATGAAGCGCGATGACTCCAAGAGCCATCGTGTGAGATTCACCTTGCGTCTGGGTCCCCTATCCAAGCTGCGCCTCAATCCTCTAGCAGAGCATGCCACTCCCGACAACCCCGAGCAGGAAGACAGTCAGCAAGAAGCATCTCGACCGGAAGAACAGGAAGAATTCGCCGAGCTCGAAGCACAAGGCATCATGGTCTACGACAGTGCTTCTGGAGGCGAAAGTCACGTAAGAAAACAACACTCGTCACTATAGTCATCAACTAACTCGTCTAGACTATGTGGATGATCCGTCCATGGACACCGCCGCGAGAAATCCAAATCGATCTTCCCAATGTCATCGTCGATTCTCTCGGCTCGGGTGCCGAGGTCCTGGCTGGATATCTTACCAAGCTCGCCGAGTCGGCCGAAGAAGACTCGGAACCCCTCGACCCCCCTCCACCGGTTCTTTGCCGAATCTGCGAACGTCAGATCCCACCATGGTGGTTTGAGAAACATACCGATCTTTGTCTCCAAGAGCATCGAGCCGAGATGGATGTCCAGTTGACGCAAGAGAGTCTTGTTGAGCACCGCCATGCTATTGTCAAAGTCCTCGATGCTCTCGAGACTCGCCAAAGTCGACTACTCGAACCGCAACTGGCACCACTCACTGATTACAAGGGGTTGCCTATTGGGCCACCTCCCTCTACACAATCGTCGCCAAGTCCGTCCCTCGCTCGTTCTCGAGATCGTACAAGTGGCTTTGGGCATTCTAGAGGGCGCTCCTTTGCCATTCGACGGCCCCAGGCGAGAATCGTCGAACTGCTGATGGATTTGTGCGACACTGCTCTCGAAATCAGCAACCCCACCATTAAGGAACACTCGACGCACCTCGAGGACGGCGAGATTCGAACACAGTCTCCCCAGTCCGAGTCTCGTATATCACAAGTCGTGCACTGGCAATCCCCCAGCACCAATACTCTCGAACAAGAGCAGGGTTTGGCCCTCTTATGTGCCGACACGGAGAAGGCTGCCCGCAACAAAGTCGACGCCATCCTCCGCCACCGTAAGATTCTCGAGTATTCTGAACGCATTCGTATCGAGCTTTCGTGTCTTGTTCAAGACTGCGTCGAGGAGGCTATGAGAAAGGCTGCTCGTATTGCTGCGGGCCAGCTCACAGATTCTAGTGTCGATGACACCGACGAGCGGCAACAAGAAGAACAGCCGCAGCAGCAATACACACAACCTGAACCTTATGAAAGAAAAGAACCCATGGCCGAATCCGATAAAAGCACCGTCTCGGGCTCACGCTCCCGAGGCCGATCTGAGACAGGCTCTACCGGCCACCTTGTCACCAGCCCCTCAGCACTGGCAGCTGCCCTACGTCAGGTAAGCTTGTCGGCTGCTGTACAAGGCGGCTCCCGGCCAAGCTCTATCGTTGCATCTACTGGCTCTGCCAGCCCTAAAGAATGCCTCACACCACGATCCTATTTTGGCGGCGCATCCACCCAATCTCGAGACGGCCGACGTGGCTCGTCGCTATGGTTGGAAAGCGACCCTGGCGACCTCGACGAAACTTTCCGATCGCCCTCTGTATCCAGAACTGCGCCGAGAAACGACTCGCCAATGTCCGAATTTGGCGATCTTAGACGTGCTGCCAGTGCTCGCCAACACCAGAGGCGGAGCCTGATCATTCCTGGAGCTACATCGCCACGCCGCCAGGAATCACCGTCTCGAGGTGTCACACAACCCTCTTCGCCATTGAGAATCAAGCCTCGCATCACCCCCGCCTCCCACGATGCCATGGTCTCCCCGGAAGTGTCGCCCATGTTTCCCAGCAGCGAGTTTAGTTCTCCTGCTGCTCATCCTACGCGACACCACAGGCGGCAGTCTTCAGCTGCCATTTCTGACTTTGTCATGCGACCACCGCCGTCTCCTCGTCTGGGAGCCAGCCAAGCGCCGCCACAGGCACGGTCTAATCAGCCATCTATTAAAGACTTCGAAATTATCAAGCCCATCAGCAAAGGCGCTTTCGGAAGTGTCTACCTCTCGAAGAAGAAGTCTACTGGAGAGTACTTTGCCATCAAAGTACTCAAAAAGGCAGACATGGTTGCCAAGAATCAAGTTGGTAACGTCAAAGCGGAGAGGGCCATCATGATGTGGCAGGGCCAGAGCGAGTTCGTCGCGAAGCTCTACTGGACGTTTTCTAGCAAAGACTATTTATATTTAGTCATGGAGTATCTCAACGGTGGAGATTGTGCCGCGTTGATCAAGGTATTGGGCGGCCTGCCAGAGGACTGGGTTCAAAAGTATCTCGCCGAAGTGATTCTTGGCGTCGAGCACCTACATGAGCGCGACATTATTCACCGAGATTTGAAGCCGGACAATCTACTCATTGACCAAAAAGGGCATTTGAAGCTCACTGATTTCGGTCTCTCACGAATGGGCCTGGTTGGCCGTCAAAAACGAGCGCTGAACAGTGAGACAAGCGAGGCCACACCCGATCTCCTCAAGCAAGGTCCCTTTGTGCGATCGGCCTCGATGGCCTCTTCACGCTCCACGTCCTTGGACCTTCAAGGCCATGTCCATTCGCCAACGATGACTCCTCAGATGACTCCAGATGTCGGCAGCATGCCTCAGCCGTCTTATTTCAGCCTCGGCCAGCTGACTGAGCCTCGACGAGCGTCAGGAGGACGACGCAGCGATAGTGGCGGTAGCGAATCCCTCTCGCAGCTGTTGTCCAACTTTTCGCTTCACGACTCGGATCCCGGAGCACTGAGTCTAGCGGCGTCCAAGTCACCCGTTGACGATTACGGCATGATTCATGGGTCGCCCGACATGCCGGGCAGTCTGTCCAGTACCAGAGCCAGCGTTGACAGCCATGTCAAGAACTCTTCGATTCCACAAACCAACATGATGCCACCGCCAATGGCGCTTTTTGATCCCCAGGACACGAACCGACGGTTCGTCGGCACACCCGATTATCTTGCACCGGAGACCATCAACGGTGATAAACAGGACGAAACGTCGGATTGGTGGTCTGTTGGTTGCATTCTATTCGAGTTTCTCTTCGGTTACCCTCCATTCCATGCCAGTGAGGCCGAGCAAGTGTTTGACAATATTCTGGCGCGCAAGATTCAATGGCCTGATGAATCAGTTTTGAAGACCGTATCAGATGAGGCCAAAGACCTTATTAACAAGCTGCTTTGCATTGATCCTCAACAACGCCTAGGTTCCAACCGCGAGGAAAAGTATGCGTCTGGAGGCGATGAGATTCGTCATCATGCCTTCTTCACAGGCCTCAACTGGGATACCCTACTCGAAGATGAGGCGCAGTTTATCCCTCAACCCGAAAACCCCGAGGATACTGAATACTTTGATGCTCGAGGCGCTGTGCTACAGTCATTTGCTGAAGAGATGGAAGACCAAATGTCGCCTCAGTCAGCCTCAGGATCCGATTACCCCGACCGACCACACGATGCACTTTCGCGTGTCAGGTCACAAGTCAACTCGATGAATCGCAAACTTATGCCGCTGCACATCCCCCCTCATGTGCGAGACATGAAATCTAGACGTCTCAGCGAGCCATTGGCCACAGACGACTTTGGCAACTTTTCGTTCAAGAATTTGCCTGTGCTCGAAAAGGCAAACAAGGATGTCATTCAGAAGCTGCGTGCTGAGGCTTTGGCTGCCCAAAACAAGCAGTCCTCGAGCAGCGGCTCTGCGGGTATCGGATCATCCTCGCCTTCACTGGAGGGCAGCCCGGTCCTCGCAAACCATTTGCAGAGAACCTTGTCCAACGCCAAGGGCAGCAACCGGCCGCAATCTCCGTCTGGATATAGCCATGCAACCCCGTCACCCAGCCGGGCCTCACAACCATCCTCGCCACTGCTCGTCTCGTTTGTTGCCGGAGGCGCAGATGGACGTCGCAAGGCTTCCAGCAACGCGTCCAGTCTCTCACAACAATCGTCTTCCTTGCAGCCAAATGCGCCGCCGATCGACATTCCAAAAGTGCCACCCGGTCTACAAAAGGCCGCCACGACTATTGGTGCATCGCCTGTCAAGGGCAAGGCTCCGACACCGCAGCAGTTGGCCATTTCGCCTCAAAAGCTCTCCACGCCGCGCAGCTCAACCGGGCGATCGCGCTCGCTCACGGTTGGCTCCACCGAATCGAGCCCTGTGGCCACTGACATGCTTCATCAGCACCATCGCAATCGTCGAAGCCAGGTATTCGACATGTCACCGTCCTCGTCAGACAATGAAGGAGACAGGCACAGTGCACTGCTACGGGTGCAGAGACGCCGACAAAGCTCGCGACGCCTTTCACAGATTGCATTCGATGGAGGCGCCCCGACTTTCAGACCATTGGATGTTCTCATCTGCGAGGATCACCCCGTATCCAGAATGGTCATGGAAAAGTTGCTCGAAAAGCTCCGATGTCGTACCATTTCCGTCTCCAACGGCTCTGAAGCTGTCCGATACTCTATGAGCGAAATCAAGTTTGACGTCATCTTTCTCGAGTTCAAGCTTCCCCAGATCAATGGTGCCGACGTCGCAAGGATGATCCGCGAGACCAAAAACACCAACGCCCACACTCCGATTGTTGCTATCACATCCTATTTGAAGGAGCTGCAAGCACCCCAATACTTTGACTCGCTGATTGAAAAGCCTATCAGCTCATCGAAACTGGGCGAGGTGCTTCGTCGACTTTGCCAGTGGCGGCCCCAGTCGCCCCAGCGTTCAAGCTCCAGTTCAGTAGCACCGGCTCCCGTGCCCCTCAACCTCCGCAAACCAAACGCCAAATCCGACGACAGTCCAACATCGAGCGTCTCGGCGTTCGCTGGAAGACAAGGTTCGGCAATGATGTCTAGCCGTGAAGATTCGATGACCTCGAGCGTTTTCGGCGACTCTGAATCTGCCATGACGGATGACTCCCCTTTTGTTATTAGTCGCAAGCCTACGGGGGACTGGGAAGAAGGAGGACTGGGAATTACCGAATCCGACATTCTCAACTCTAGAAGCGAAGGTGCACTTAGGGTGCCTCATCTGCTGACACAACAGTCCGCTCCTAGTCAGATGGAGCAAGCTGTGCGATCACTGGACAAGCTCAAAGCGAAACGAGAAGCTTCAGAGCGCAGAAGCTCAGACAGCACCGATTCAGCCGATGATGAGGATGACGAAGGGGGCCACCACACTAAGGAGAAGCACCACGCACGACGGGGCAGCAAAGCCTTGCCAGGAAAAACACCACTTCCAAGTTCCAAGCTGGGCATTGAAATGATGCGCGCCAACAGCCACGAAAGCATGAACATGGGATCTGAGAGCACGCCGGAGACGGTGACACAGGTGGCCACAACGCCATCGCACGAGATGCCGCCCATCTTGTACGGATCAGAGCAAGACGGGCAAGCAGGAGAGCAAGGCACTACCACGACACCGCCGAAACTGGACAGCAAAGAACAGGCCGAGGTGGAGGCCACCCCGCGAGCGACCAATATTCTTGAAGGCGAACCAACACCGCGCCCGCTCGACAGTAGACGTTGTTGAGAAACTTTGACTGACTTATGCTTGGCAGCGCATCATGTAATCTGTGCTGCCTCGCTTTACTTCTTGATATGTCTTATTGTTACTCGTTGTGCTTTTCATTGCGTCTTTATTACTCAGTTATCATTCAACTTTTTCATATCCTAGCCACGGCGCGGGAAAGATTGCAGCGCGGCGTTTTAGGGATACTTGCACATGTGCGTGGTGAGAAGTAGGAGGAAGGGGTTGTCGTTGGTCGAGGTGACGCATTTTTTGAGCTCCAGAGTGGTTAAGCTTTCTTTTTTTATCGTTTCTTATTTCATATCTATGTACATGGTGGAAAATCTCTACGCCAAATGAATATACGTTGCACATGTTGCTATGGCTCCCGCGATTCATTCCACTGTCACGCCGTGACTGAAGGGCAAAGCCGCTTCGCTGGGCTTGGCGAATAATTGCCTCGTGACATAAATGTCCCACACTCGAGCAAGAAGCTGCTCTCTGCATCAGGCCGGGTACAATGAGAGTCTTTGTCACATCCTGCCGGTTACCTCGTGTTGTAAGCTTCCTCGCTTTCGCCTTGTACATTGCAAGTTGACTCGACAAAATTAATGACTGTGTACGGTAGACTCTCAATTCATCGCTAGACCTCTGTACTATTCCCCCCCAACCCCCCTATTTTTCATCAACCAACAATCTTTTGTCACTGACCGCGCTCCTCTCCAAAGACCTTGTCAAAGTGCGCCATGGTGCAGCGATAACGAAACTTGTTTGCCTTTTGCAGCTCAAACGCCTGGCCGAGCGACCTGTCCGAGAGGGGCATGACCTCGACCCAGGGCTTGATCCCCCTGTCGGCGGCGAACCGGAGCATCAGCTCCATCTCCTGGTGGTTGCCGAGATGGCTGCCCGTCAGCTTGGGCGCGCCGCCGACAAAGAGCCCGGCCGACATGGGCGGCAGCTGGCCGTCGGGGATGCCCACCATGTGGAAGTCGCCCGTCGGCTTGACGATGGACAGGTAGGCGGCCATGTCGAAGCGGTCGGTGGCGTCGGCGCAGCTGAGCACAAAGTCAAACTTGGCCTTCCAGGGCTCGTTCCAGCCCTGCTCGGCCGTTTGGATGACCTCGGCCGCGCCGAGCTTCCTGCAGTCGTCGACCTTGTGCGACGAGTGCGTGATGGCGACGACTTTACCCTCGGGGCCGACCATGCGGCTGGCCAGCTGGATGGCGAGATGGCCGAGCCCGCCGCATCCCACGACGCCGACCGTCTTTGCCGAGTCGAGGATGCCGGCGCGGTACATTGGCGAGAACGTGGTGATGCCCGCGCACAGCAGCGGCGCTGCCGTGTTGGTCTCGAGCGCGTCTGGGATTTTAAAGGTAAAGTAGTCGTGCGCTCGTATGTGCGAGGCGAAGCCGCCGTGGGCCCAGCTCCCGTCCTCGTACTGCGCATTGTACGTGTCGACCATTTTGGGGCAGTAATTTTCATTCTTGGCCTTGCAGAGGTCGCACTCGAGGCACGACCACACCTGGGCGCCGACGCCGACGCGGTCGCCGACGCTGATGCGCCGGACGTGCGGGCCGACGCGGACGGCCTTGCCGACGACCTCGTGGCCGACGCACAGCGGGCCCGGGTACGCGCCCCATCCGCCGGTGATGGTGTGCAGGTCGGAGCTGCAGATGCTGCAGGCGTCGATCTGGACGTCAATGTCGTGGTCGCCAAACGGCTTGGGCTTCAGTTCCGACTTGTGGAACTTGTTCCATGATTTCGGCCCGTCGACGCAGAAGCCGCTGAAAGTGTCTGGATATCCCATGGTGGCTTGTGTTGTTGTTGTTGTTGTTGTTGTTGTTGTTGTTGTTGTTGTTGTCAAGGATTTGGGTCAATTGAGATGTTGCCCACGAGGATCAAGAGGGTGTTGTGCTTTATGTAGTCATCTTGGCTCTTCTTTCCGAATCTACTGTCAGGGTTTACCATTTGCGTAATTTACCACCGAGCATGCAAGACCAGTTACGTCAGTCGTGTCAAGTCGTTTTGGTGGTTGCGGTGCACGTCTATCGCGATGACGGTGCATGCCGTCACCATCTCGAGCTTATCTCCTTTGCACTACTCCCGGGGCATTACGCCCGGAGCATTGTGTCCCGTAGCATGATCCTCCTCTGAAAATATTCGAAACGGAAGAAAATCGGGCTCGGGCATCTATGACGCGGAAATACTAAATAAGCAACCTCTCCCAATTCTTGACAGTAAGCTCGCTGAGCTGGCGGCTCCACCAAACTATCAACGCCATCAGTGAAAGCTGTGTGAATAAAGTCTCATTCTTCTCGGCAAAACGCTCCTATGCAAGTGCCGAATCGGATCGCGTATCTTGATGGCCACCTCATCTCCTGCTCTCACACTCCAAGTGACTTGTCGTGAAGGTCAGCACATCATCATCCCGCATCTCTGTTTATATAAACAGTCCGAGTTGCAACTTGAAGATGATGAGAATGCTCCAACACGAGCATCATTTTTTGATTACGTTGTGCTCGGCAAAGACGACAAGACTCACAGGCTGCTGCATTGTTGAATAAAACGTCGATGCCGCCGCCCATCCTTTCCAACGGCAAAAGTCCACAACGGCCTTGCAGTTTTTCCCTCTTTTGACGAGATCCATCGCAACCAAGGTGGCAGATCCCGCCAAGCTCCCTCAACCTGTCATGCGCGCGTCTCCTGCGCTGCCATCCGTCTCCATCGTCCGGGGAGGTATACGCAAATCGTGGACACGGCCCCCCCCCTTCCCTGGCAAAGAGCAGCGCCGTGGCCGCGCCGATGCCCGCTGTCGCCGCCGGTGATGATTGCGCGTTTTGCCTCGTAGCTTGTCCGCGGCGGCGCTGTTTTATGTTTTCGGCACCTTCCGCCGGTGCTGGGGAGCTGGTCGCGGGGAGGCTTCGGGCCGGGCATGGCGTGCTCCTTGCCCGGGAAGCCTTGTTTTCGTCATGGGGATTTTATGTCCTGTCAATAGAGATGTATTCAGTAATTGTTTGTGACAAATTTACGTGTCGCGTATGCGTACCCTTTTCAAATTGCGACGCCGTGTTTTCGATGCACTGCTCAAGCTGATAGAAGGTTTTTTTCTAGAAATTACGCCATGACAGCTAAAAAGATTTATGACAGAGACCAAGAACCGTATGTATACATGTAGTATGTGAGATATGTGACGCTATGATTGCGCTGTACACGAGTAATCACTGATGCCATGCATCTTGCTCCTCCAAATAATAACTGTGACGTAGCAATCACCGCATGAGACTTTGCCAGTGTCTTTTGGACACGGAGGCATCCGTGACGCACTACCAATTGTAATTTTGATTGTATGACATTTCAGGTTGCTCGAATTAGTTCCACAGTCAGCACGCCTCAAAAGTTGTGGCGTTTAGGTACGCAATGGCTCGCACATTGCTCGGCTTTGACTAACACGGCCCGACGCGAACGGTAGCTCGGCTTGATGCCACCACTTGATACCACTTGATACCAGAATGCAAGGGAAAACCTTGTCAAATATCATCTACTGGAATAGAGGAAAGAATAGCATTTAATATACGCTCAATTATGAGCGCTTGGATATAGTTTTGGCTGATGCATCTGACCAAACTGTCTAATGCTGAATACAGAGTCGGCTAGCTCCAACAACATCGGAGATGGTCACTTTCTTAATCCAGACCAGCGACTTGCATAATGCCGTATCCCAAAGTTACGACGACAACAAGTGTTAAGATGCTACTGGGAATCCCGCGGCTGATAAAGTGCTGGACCTGGAGGTATCGTTGACCTGTGGCATCCTCCTTCATAATAGCGGCTGCGGAACATGTTAGCCAAGGCCGCATCCATCGCACCTTGTAACGCAGACTTACTCATATTAGGGAAGCCACTAGTTGGCAGGCCCATGGCGGCACTGCACATCAACACACCACCCATGACCAGCAGGTTGGGATGAGGCTGACTCATAGCCCTACCGACATCGTAGACGAGCGGGAGAAAGATGAGCGCTGCAACGGTGTGGCTGATAAAAGTCGCAATCACAAGAATCAGCGACGAAAAAACGACCAAAACACCATAGGCACCCATGCCTTGGACCTCGTCCGACACGACCTTGGCGAGCGTGTGCAAAAGTCCAGAGGAACGCACCGCCTTTCCGAGGGACAGACCGCCGGCGGCAAGAATGATGATTGTCCATGGAAAGTTGTTGAAATCCTCCTTTGTGAGAATGCCCACACCAAAGAAGATGACAATAGGAAGGATGGCAATGACGCCCATGTCCCCGAAAATGTCCTCCATTTGGTGGCTTGCGCACCAGAGCGCAATAGTTATGAGCGTCACAATCGTGACAAACCACTGAACCGCGCTAAACTTTTCCTTGAGCGCTCGCACAGGTTGAATAACTGTGCCCTGGCCCGGCTTGAAAGTGACGAGCAGCAGCATCCAGATTGCAGCAATCGACACGATGCCGACGGGAATGACAATGAAGAACCACTGCAGCCAAGTCGGCGCTGGCTGCATGATGCCCATTGCGACAACATTCTGCGGCGACGCAATAGGCGAGAGCATGCCACCAATATTCGACGCCAAGGCAATGCCCATAATAACGGCCTTGGACATGGGCGAGTCCGAGGGCAGCGTGCGCAGCATGGGATCAATAAGGGAGTAGCACAGCACGGGGGCGGCGACGTTGCTAATGAGCATCGAAGCAAAGGCCGCGACGAGCATGTTGGCGATCAAGACGACGCGCGGGTTGGTGCCCGCCTTGCTGAGGACAAGCGTGGCCAGCTTCTTGTCAATGGTGCACTTGGACAATGCGGCGGCGACGGTGAAGCCGCCGAGCAGGAGCATGATGACGGGACTCCACATTGAGGCAAAGATGGCGGCCGTGGCATCCTTGGCATTGAGGCGGCGATGGCCATCACCCTCCTCGTCGCGCACGACGCGGAGAATGACGGAGAGAAAGGGGATCAAGAGCGCGGTGGCAAAGAGCGGAAGCGTCTCTGTCGCCCATAGCAAGCTCACGTAAACCAGCAAGGCGAGGCAGTTTTGCTGCTCGGGGTGCTTCAGGATGGGGAATATGAGGAGAGCCAAAAAGGCGGCCGTAGACAGCAGGAGCGTGAGCATAGATGAGTTGAGCATCCACGCAGGCAACCTCAGTCGACCAAAAGGTGTGGCAATATTGGTCATTGGTATCGTCTTGTCGTCATCTCCTTGCAGTCGCTTGGCCTGTTTCGAGTCCGAGCCGAGAAGCAGAGAGCCGAGTCGCGCGGCCTCTCCTCTGCGCTCGATTCCGATGAGGTCTCGCCAGACAGTGTTGCGCTCCCAGACGACATGCTCGCGGAGGTGCGAGCGCAGCTCCTTTTTGGCAATGGCATCATCGCCGCCCGTGACAACGGTGGAGTATGCCGACTCCATCTCTGCAATATAGTCTTCGAGGTGCTGCTTGGTGTCTTCGTTGAAGGGATACGCCGTGTCCACGTTGGCCTTGATGTACGTGCTGCGGAGCTCCTTGTCCAAGATTTTGTCAAACTTTTTAAGAACCTTGCTGAAACCGGTGCGGTTCAGCTGCACGTACGACTTGAGCTCGCAGAGCGAGACATAGAGGCTAATGATGCGTTTCTTGAGCATAATGGTTGAAGGGAAGAGGGCTGAGGCGAAAACGGTGCTCGTCTCGCCGTAGTCGTCGAATGTGGTGCTGTATCGACGCGAAGACGGAGCGCGACCAATGTCGGACGAGGGACCGGCCTTGATGGGCGGCGGCGCAAAGTTGGGCATGGTGCTGCGGCGACCCTGGGCTCTAGCATGGGTGAGGGCTGCACTCTCGTCCTCCTCTTCGCTGGCCGTCTCGTCGGCGGCGTCGTCGTCGGACGTGTGCTCGGTGGTGCTCGTGGTACGACCATAGTGGCTACTGCGGTCGGCGCGGTGCACGTCCTCGGATCGGCGGCGAAAGGTGGCAGATGAGTCTAGCGCTGGCTGTTCGGCCACGTCGCGGAGAAGCTGGGAGACTTCGTCGTGCAGTTCGCCCTCCTTGGCAACATAGAAGGAGCAGATTTTTTCCAATTCTATGTCTAGAGCATTGGCGAATACATGTTCGGGTTCGTCGCCGGAGATGAGGGGCCGTGATTCGTTGTCGCCGGTGCGAGCCTGGGCAGCATTCTTCTCAAGGTTGTAGATGCTACGACGGGGATTAGCTTTGGAGATGGAAAAGAATGCTGCAGGACTAGACTTGCAGTTTCTTGAGATTGCTGTAGGCAATATAGTGGCTGCTCCAATCCGGAACGGCGTTGAATTGGATACTGTGAGAGAACTTCATCTCATCCTGAGCCTCGAGCCAGAGGCGCTTTGTCTCACGCTTGTCGCGGCGGTGCTGCTCTCGTGGCTTTTGGGGAGGTTTTTCGGGATAATCAAGAAGCTCGATGGCGTCGGCGTTGGGGATGGATTTGGATAGGATCCCTCCTCGCTCGCTGCTGGGAGGGCTACGTGAGCGTCGTCTAGATACGTGGCTGCGGTGTGATGGTGAAGGGCCGACGACGACGGTGCGAGGAACAGAGGAGGGATGCTCTGGATAGGAAGGGTCCGGAATGGTTGCGCCTTGGGTCGAGGTTGACGCGGGAATGGGTCTCAAGACATCGAGGGTTAGAGTAAAGACGGGTTTAAGTTAGTGCCACTCGTCGCCGACAGAGTTGGATGCGTGTGGGTGGGTGTGACGGGCAGCGAAGGTTTGGTGGATGGGCATTATTTAGAGTTGCTTTGCTTGAGGCTACCTACGGAGTACCTACTAATTGCCAATTGGTGCCGTGTGGATTGTGATTGTGGAAGCACAGAGCCCTGCAGGGGTCCAATGAGAAGCCATGTATTCGGCAGGCCTGAGGGGCTGCTGCAGCCTGCAGCCTACACTGCCGGAGTCCCAGTACTCCGTACCTTGCTACAGATTACAGAGCACGAATAGGTAAGCACATTGCATCTCAAACAGTTGCAGCATCTTGGCATCGGATTTGGTTACCAGGTTTTTCCCGACGACAGACAAGTCAGCATCAAGTTCAAAGACACTCTCAGCCATGTTCTCGTCGAGGTACTCTGTACGTGGCACTCTGTACGGATTACGTGGCTGAAAATCCTCTGCCCCCTCCCTCCTCCCCCCTCCCCATGGCCCTGAGAATACCACAGCTGCGTTGGCCCACGAGACAGTGCGGGAGCATCACTTATACAGCCAAGGTCGAGCTATTATCGCAATGTGACACTGTCATGGTCACTTGATGCACCAAGACACGGATACAGGAAAAATCGACGTAGTGCGGGTCGCCAATATGCGCCGAGACAAGCTTTGCAGTTGGCCAAGATCAACAGACGCCTTCAACGCCAATCGCCAGCCAACTGACTCTATTCTCCTTGTTCCCATTGCATTAGCTTCAACACAAAGGCTAACTACCCGGGCCATCCTTGGGCAGCCACGCACAGTAAATATGCGATGGGGGCCGGCCGTACGTGGTCGCCGACTTGTTTCTTTTTGTCTTGATTGCTGATATTCGTACTCTTCGCATCTGGCTCTGGCTACTGTAGCCGTCAGCCACCTCCGATACCATTGCCATTGTTTCGGCTTTGATGCGGGTTTGACCCAGTCACACCGAGACAGCTCCCGCAGCCCGCGTTACATCGCAGGCGGCGGCCGCATATTGTCTAATTAAGCTGACAGGCCTTTTCCAAGACATACGGATACCATCATACCAAGCTGACATTTTCCAGGAAAACCCAGCATAACTGATGAGACTACGGACATACTGATGCAGAGACGTCCGATCAAGCTTGAGAATACCGGGCTCTGGCAACGCAAAACTTTTATATGTTTCTACTATTACAAACTTTCTAAACTCTAGAATGCGCATTCAATGCAAGAAGAAAAGACAACCAGAGACCGCTAGCCATGCAGTCCAGCATCGGAAATCACAAACTATGACAGCATCTGCGACAACGCATTCACCCTGTACGATTCACTCCTCTCCACCAACTCATCGTGGCGGCCCTTTTCCACCACCTGGCCACCCTCGACCACAAAGATGACGTCGGCCTTGCGCACCGTGTGCAGCCTGTGCGTAATGGCAATCACCGTGATGCCCTTGGCCGCCCGCTCCAGACCCTCCTGCAGAGCGCGCTCGCTCTCGGCGTCGAGCGCACTGGTGCTCTCGTCGAGCAGCAGCAGCTTAGGCTTGCGCACGAGCGCGCGCGCAATCGCCAGGCGCTGGCGCTGTCCGCCCGAGAGACGCGACCCGTTGGGGCCGCACTCGGTGTCGTAGCCGTCGGGGAGGGCGGCAATCGTGTTGTGGATGTTGGCGAGCCGGCACGCCTCCTCAATTTCGGCGTCGGTCGCATCGACGCCGGGGCGCGCGCCGAGACCGACGTTAAACCTGATGGTGCCCTCAAACAGCGCGCAGTCCTGCGGCACCACGGCGATGTCGTCGCGGAACTCGGTGCCCTCGCGGGCGCAAATGTCCACGCCGTCCACCTCGACGACGCCGGCGGTGGGACGGTACATGCGCTGCACCAGAGACAGAATGGTGGACTTGCCGGCACCCGAGGGGCCGACGAGACCGCAGAACTGACCCGCGTTGATGGTAAACGACATGCCCTTTAAGATCTGAATCTTGGTTCTAGAGGGATAAGAAAAGGCGACATCCTTGAAGACGATTGTAGAGCCCCGGTTCGGACCAGATGGTCTAGTAGGAGGCTGCGCATCGGCTTCGACGTCTACACCTCCCTTCTCTCGTGGTAGCTTCTTTGCCGAGTCAAGGTCAATCAGGCTCAGGATGCGGGAGGCGGCGGCGCGCGCACGCGAGATCTCGGGCGCCAGACTGAACATCTGGCCCCATTGCTGCGCGCTGATGAGCATCGCCGTCAGAATGATCAAAAACTGCGTCTGCGTGTTCTCGCCCTTGATGATGCGCGTAGAACCCCACCAGTAGGCAAAGGCGTAAATGAGGTTGCAGGTGCTGTTGGCCGTGGCGAGCCAAAAGTTGGTCCACAGGCTGAACATTGTGATTTCCCGTTGCGGCCCATGCAGCGCACGGCGGTACGTGCTCAGGATCTCATTCTCAATGGACAGCGAAGACACCGTCTTGAACGAGTTGATGGCCTCGACGGTGATGCCGAGGGCCGAGGAGAAGGCGCTGGCGTGCTTGCGCTCAAACTGCGAGAGCGAGCGCATCTGCATGACGCCGGAACCGAGCAGCAGGGGCACCGTCACGAGACAGACGACGGCGATTTTCCATGCGATAATGTGCGAAATGACAATGGCGGCCAGAAAGTTGATCATGACAGAAAACATGGTGCCGACAATGGAGCCGCTGAAGCCGCCCACGGCGGCCGTGTCGGCCGTGATGACGGACAGCAGAGACGAGGGTGTGCGGCCGCTGGCCTGGTGCCAGTCCATGTCCTGCTGGTGCAGCGAGCGGAACGTGAGCACGCGAATGCGGTAGAGGAGCTTCTCGGCAACGTAGCCAAAGCCGGACCAGCTCGTCGAGTTGGCGAGCAGCTCGACGACGGCCAGCATGAAGAAGAGGCCACCAAAGAAGCGACCTGCCCAGAGGATGTGGTCGGTAGAGTTGCACGAGTTGATGTTGCCAATGGTATTGCCAAAGATGAGACCGGAAGCGGAAAAGGTGAGTCCGACAAGAACACCAGCAAAGGTGGCAACCAAGAGCCAGACGAGGTTGGGCCGGATGAGCTTGAACATGCTGTGGAGGACTGTGCCGGTCGACTTGGTGGCATCCAGGTCATCCTCTGGGGCAACGGTCTCTTTGCTTTCCGGTGTAGCCTGAACGTTGGCGTCGTCGGTCATGAGATGATGGGCCTTGACAGCTTCATCGTCCTTGGCAATGGAGTCGCGCGCCGGCACCTCGGCTTCGATGTCGCCGCGGTCAGTGCTTGCGAGCGAGACGCTGTCGTCTTGCTTGTCCGCCTCAACATTCTGAAGACGAACCATGCTGGCATAGTTTCCATTGAGAGCCATGAGCTCGCTGTGCGTACCCTGCTCGAGAATGACACCGTTGCTCATTACAATAATGTTATCGGCATTCTTGATGGTGGACAGCCGGTGAGCAATGGCAATGAGGGTGCGATCCTTGGCAATGGACTCGACGGCCACTTGGATGCGTCGCTCACTTGCAGAGTCGAGCGACGCGGTGGCCTCGTCGAGAATCAAGATTTTGGGGTCGCGGATGAGAGCACGTGCAAGAGCGATTCGCTGTCTCTGTCCGCCGCTGACAAGCTTGCCGCTGATACCGACATCAGTGCCGTAGCCACGCTCGAGTTTGTCAATGAACGAGGCAGCATCTGCGAGTCTGGCAGCTTCACGAATCATGCCAACAAGCTCAACTACATCGGGACCAAACTCGTGCGCAGCCGCATCCATGTCTGTCCCTTCCTGGAGTTTGTCAGCAAGCTGCGCCAAGACGGGGCTTTCAATAATGGCCTGGAACTTTTGGTGATGCTGCCAAGGCGAGTTCAGCACACCAAGAGCAATATTTTCCAAAATGGAGCGGCTGAGCAGAGAGGGCTCCTGCTGGACAAGACTCATGAAGCTGCGCAAGCTCTTGACGTTGAGATTGCGGAGGTTGTGGCCGTCGAGCGTGACGGTTCCCTCGGTAGGATCATACAAACGCGAAGTCAGGCCGGCAACGGTAGATTTTCCACTACCAGAGAGGCCTACAAGGGCCGTGTACTTGCCGGCGGGACACTCAAAGGAGACGTTTCTCAGGACCGGGCGGTCAGGACGGGAGACGTAGGCATAGGAGACGCCGTCAAACTTGATGCCGCCAGCAGTTGTCGTGGGAAGTTTGTCGCCATCATCGGAGCCAGAGTCAATGAGCACAGGCGCTTCGATATCCTGCCGGACCTTGCGGAAAGCGGCGGCAGCGGCACCGAGCATAGGAATGTACGGAGCAATGGATCCAAAGATGATGCAGGCATCAACCAGCAGGAAAATGACAATGGAGATGTCGCCGACCGAGGTGCCGCTGTCGTTGCCGATGGCGTCGACAATTTGGCGACTTCCCTGCCAGAAAGCAAGTGCATTGGCAGCGTAGGCGATGAAGTAGAGGATACCAGCCTGCAAGGCGGCTACGAATGCCTTTTTGATGCCGTAGACGCGGGCAAGATCCATGGCAGCGGCAAACTTGGCTTGGAGACGAGGCCCTGCGTTGAAAGCCTGGACAACAGCAATGTGCGACAGCGTCTCCTGGGCAATGGAAGACGCCGAGGCAATAGCGTTGGACATGGCCATGGTGAACTTTTGGGTAAAGTAGCTGCCGACGACGAAGAGGATCAAAAAGGCGGGGATGAGGGATATGAGCATGGCAGCAAGCTTTGTATCCTTGACAAAACCAACAACGTAGGCGGTTATGAAGAAGGAGGTGCAGGCAATGCAGATGCCGACCTTTTCCGAGGTGCCGGACTGGATAATCTGCATGTCGGCATTGAGGCGGGACGACAGCTCGCCGGCCTGGCGCTTGTCGTAAAAGGTGGCATCCTGGCGCAGCAGGGCGCGAAAGTAGGCGTCGCGGATGCGGGCCTCGAGGCGGCGGGAGAAGATGGCCCAGCAGACGAGGTAGGCGTAGATGAGGGCGAAGCTGGCGATGCCAATGTAGACGAGCTTGAGGACCTTTGAATTTACAGAGCGCTGCAGCTCGTCGGGGGAGGCCTGGTAGAGGTCGGACAGGGCGCGGGCGTCGCAGGTGGCCTCGTTGAGGTCGTCGATGAGCTGGCCAAAGAAGATGCCCATGAGGGGGATGGGCACGCCGGCGGCGGCGGAGATGACGAGGCCGCAGACGAGGAGGACGTAGTC
The DNA here is from genome assembly GCA_038367545.1 of Beauveria asiatica. NCBI lineage: Eukaryota > Fungi > Ascomycota > Sordariomycetes > Hypocreales > Cordycipitaceae > Beauveria > Beauveria asiatica. Next base: position 2,739 of record JAAHCF010000127.1, on the reverse strand, counting down.
TTTCCACGTCGGGTTGGCGTAGACGAGGAGCTGGAAGTAGGTGAAGAACTAGAGGACAATGTTAGCGAGAGAGAGAGAGAGAGAGAGAATGAGAGAGAGAGAATGAGAGAGAGAGAATGAGAGAGAGAGAATGAGAGAGAGAGAGAGAGAGAGAGAGAGAGGGAATGCATACAGCTTCTTTTCGTGTTGCTATCGGCTCGACAGGTGCCGCGGCAGGCTCCGAGTCTGGGGCAGCTGTTGGAGGCTCAGCTGGAGTGGCCGAAGAGCCATGGAGCGGTGGCAGCGGTACAGCACGCGTGGCATCGGTAGCTGCTGGCGCGGGCTGGGCATCTTGGGATGGCGCGGGCTGGGCGTTGTCCGTGGTGTTGTCGTCGTCGTGATCTTGGCTTGCGGGTTGGTCTGACGGGGGCTGTCCCGGCGGAGAGGAAGAGGGTTCCGATGCAGACGGCAGAGGTTCCGATGCAGACGGCAGAGGTCCCGATACAGACGGCAGAGGTCCCGGCGCGGGTGACAAAGATTGTGGTGCGGACGGTGCAGACTCTGACGCGGCAGACGGTGGCGGTTCCTGCGCAGGCGACGGAGGCCTTTGCGCAGAGGTGTTGGTCGGGTCAACAGCCATAGCTGCTGCGCTTATTCAATGCGGTTTTGAATAGTTTTTTGGGGGGTATTCAAAGAGAAAGCGCCGTCATGATATGGGATGCCCTCAATCGATATGTCTTTTTGACACGGAAGGGAGAACAAGGCAAAATCGATGTCTTTTGACACGGAAGGGAGAACAAGGGCAAAAAATAAAGACTTGATGCCGATGATGGCGAAGCAAAATGAACGCTGGGTGGGCTCGAGAGCGAGCAAAAAGGCTGGCTAGTACGGAGTAGAGGTGAAGAAGAAACAACAATGGCAGAAATCAAGGAGGGGGGGGGGGATCAAAACGGAAATGACAGCTGTACTTTTCGGCTCGCTCCAAAACTTTGCATAAAGTGGCCGAATTGGCAAGAGAGGGGAAAGGGCAAAAGAAAATGACGACGGCTACTAATAAAGATGACCCTTGGCTGGATATTGTATTTATGATTGCACCGTAGTTGGGCAGGCAAAGCACTGGCAATAGAAGGGTATAACAGAACGTTGCGGTGCTCACAAGAGTTCTAAAAAAAAAAAAAAAAAAAAAAAGAGATTTGTAAGAATCGCAGCTGGGTCTGGGCAGAAAGATGGGAAAAGACGGTAACTCATCTGTACGGAGTAGGGTTGTCGAATTTGCCAGTGGCCAGGATCAAAAGATGCTGGTCACTGGCTGCGATAACGGGGCTGGCAGTTGCAAAGTAACTGGATCCGAAGAAGAGGTATTTCGGGGGCCTCTACAAGTATCTAGCAAGTCTCTTTTTTTTTTTTTTTTTTTTTTTTTTTTTTTTTTTTTTTTTTTTTTCAATTTCTTATTTTATCTTATATTTATTTTATTTTTTTGAGCGCGATATGCGCACCCCTCAGTCAAGTCTCCGCATTGTGTAACGGGGGCAATGGAGGCAGAAGCCAAGCAACGAGGTCGAGAACCGGGCAAAAGTATGTACGTGTACATTTGAGCGGGGCAGAAAAGAGAACGGTCAAGCAGCAAAGCAGAAACAATTGGCAGAATGCATATTTACGGAGTGCAGATTACTTTTGTAACTACAGAGAGACAGAGAGAGAGTGGGCGTCGAAGCAAGGGGGGAGTGGAGAGGGGTGAGGGGTGTCATGGCAGACGAAGAATGGATGAAAATGCTGCAGGCAAAGCCAAACGAATGCATTGCCCAATTTTTTGGTCATAATTAGAGAAAACGGCAAACAGTATCTATCATCTTGGTAATACACAAGTCAAAAAAAAAACCCCAAATGCAAAAACACGAATACAAAGTCATGTTATGCTAGACACTTGTGTGTGTGGTGAGGCTTGAGCTGGTGGGGTGGGGCATCAGATAATTTTTTTCTCTAGCCAGTTCTTGGCACGTGCTTCCCTCGCCGGACAGGCTGGCATGTAAAATGGCTCATTTCTCGGGTCTATCAGATGTGGCCACTGATGAATAATATAGCGACTACTAATCTATTACACGGACCAGCCCCTCTCTCTGTGTGTGTTTTTATTTTCGACGAGCTTGGCAAAGACTGTCTTGTCTGGGCGGGCTGTTGTAGCGTCCGTGAGTGCCGGGGGTTTCTTATCTGATCAAACATTTTCAGGCACCCAAGTTTATCTGATCCAGATTATCCTGCTTATCTCATCAGTACATACATTAGCCTTTTCTTTTTTTTTTTCTTTTTTTTTTTCTGGCGCAGCACTCCGAGTTCTCCATTCGCGTATTATCTGAGCATTTTCTTATCTGATCCATATTGTTAGCCGCGCACCCAATTCCAAAGTATCCATGTACCGAATTATCTGATCAAAAATTATTCACAAGTTGGTGCCACCCACACATTTGCATCCTGCGGGTCCAGTCGTATCCGGGTCTCACGACAGAAAACAATAGATGAATGGACAGCATTTTTCTTGACTTTACACACACACACACACACAATAGAGAGCACGCGGGGACTGTACATGGCGCCCCCTTCTTCATTTCCTTGGCGAATGCCGTACCCGACGCTCTCGGCCACAAGACAGCGGCTGATCCGAGGCCTTGGTTCCGGCCGGCCGACACGGATCAGATAACGGGCAGCACCCCGTATTTCTTTTTTTTTTTTTTTTTTTTTTTTTTTTTTTTTTTTTTTTTTTTT